>PVJO010003110.1:0-10640 GCA_004026905.1 Hystrix cristata | reverse complement strand
GGCCCTGAGTGATCGAGAGCAGGAAGATCACGGTCATATGCTTTGGCAAAGGCTGACTTTAGAAATAAAAGTAAACCAGGAAATGAGATTGAAAATAGCAGTTAATAGCCAGGGGTAGTGGCTTATGTCTATAATCTCTGAACTCTGGAAGGTTGAGGCAAGAGGATCGCAAGTGTGAGCCTAGCCTGGACAATTTAGCAATTTAGCAAGACCCCCCCTCAAAATAAAAAAATAAAATAAAATAAGAAAGAAAGTAAAGAAATTAAAAAGTCCTGGGGATGTAGCTCATCGCGAAAGCTCTGGGTTCAAACGCCAGTAACACGCACGCACACACACGCGCGCGCAATTAAAGCAATTAAAAGGCAGATGATTATGGCGGTGAGGAGCAGTGAGCACCTCGTAGAGAACCCTCATGAAGGGCCGGTACCTGTTAATGTGTTACAGACAGGACCTCCTGCTCGTCTCCCAACAGCCTTGCAGCATGGGGACATTCCACTTTCGTACAAGAGAAGCAGCAATCAATGGAGTCAATCTGCTCAAGGTCTCGGTGCTAGAAATGGCAGAGCTGAGGTTTGTGGTGTTTAGAGGATTGAGTTTCAGTGACTCGTGAAACCCACACCACCTTGCACAGGCAGATATGCACATTCTGCAGTTTGCCCCCACAGTGGAAGTCTGTACAGAAGGCAGCCTGGCTGTGTGTGCTGTCGTGAGTGGGACAGGCTGGCAGCAGAGGAGGACAGAAGGGGGACGCCACCAAAGGAGATGAAAGGGAGAAAGTTACCTGAAGCCTTCAATTTCAAAACTGCTTCTGATGGACTTGTCACACCTCAGGAACTTATTTATAGCCATCTAACACCTCACATGTGGACTAGCCAGGAAATACTTTAGACGTCAAAGAAAGAAAAACCACTGTGATTACACATTACCAACCCACTCCTCCCAACCCACGGATTTTACCTCTGCCTGGTCACTTCAGGATCCCCACTGTAGAAACGTCATCATCAACAACCACAAAAAATCACTCATGGGGTGGGGGATTTAGCTCAATGGTAGAGCGCCTGCCTAGCAAGTGCAAGGCTTTGAGTTCAATCTCCAGCACCCCCCACCCCCATCCCGCCCAAATCATTCACATTTACAAATACAAACAAAACTAGACTCCTGGGGAGAATATGGCTAAGCTCTTGCCATTTCTTAGACTGGAAATCTGGCGTTTCTGCCCCTGCATTCCTTCTCAGCAGAGCTATAACTTTGAAAGGATTAATGTTTGATTTACACAGAAAGATTGCTCAGTCTTGTCAAGATTAAAATTAGTAAGTACTTTACCTACCTTGCCACTGGTTTTTCTCTCGCTAACCTTAAAATGTAAGGAAAAGGAACTAGAGGGGAAAAATTTTTTTTTCAACATTGCAAACCAATCTATTCCTCCTCCCCTTTTGGTAAAGAAATCTTTAAGTCATATGCATTCTTGGAGAGAATTTTCAAAAAACACTCAGCCCACAAGAATTCTGTTCATCCCACAAAATCTGCCTTGGTCCTGCATAGATTTGCTCATGTTGGCTCCACTTCCAGCCCAGCAGTAGTTTGCCTTTAATACCAGTAGGTTAGGGCGACACAGACATCTGCCACTTTAGGACACAACATATGCCAGGGCTCCCCCAACAGGAGCTCTGATTTGAAGACATCAGGAAAGGAATAGAACAAAAAGTGGCTCACATTTATTTAGTTGAACTTCATTAAGATCCTCAGCTGACTCCTTCCAGGTTTGCTTTGGCTTATTTGTTGTTTGTTATTTGTTTAATTTATTATAGTTACTGTCTAGAGTTCGTTTTGAGTTTTCTTGTTTACATTATGGAAACAAGCACTGCCCAGTATTTATTATGATGATTTACTATCTATGTGGTATAGTTTTTTATTTTTTTAATAAAATGAATTGTGGGACGGAAAAAAAAAAACCCAAACCAATTCTTTTGGAGTGCTTGCCCTTTCTGAGCAAGGAGGGGTGAAACTGCCTTTCTCCTGGAGTGAGGATCCCATCTGCTGCAGGTGACCAGGGTGGCTGCTGTGGACAAGCTGGGGCCAGGGCTTCACCTGCAACTCAGTTGTGAAGCACAGTGTGACTAACTGTTCTTCCCAATTCTGGGCAGTAAATGTGCTAGTATCAGGTTATTTGCATTCTTAACCTTGTAGCATTATGTTAGGCTTCCCCCATGGCGTGAAATTCTGTCAAGCCCTACATCATCACAGAGGGAAATGCTTTTTCTAACAGAAGGGGGAAAAATGCTAAAGTCTTTCCTTCTCAGCTTAGCCAGGAAGCAGGGAGACAGCATGTCTACTTTGGTAATGATATTGTTGGTCTTTACACCAAATTTCTTTACCATAACAGTGGATTATTTAGCCCTGGAGGGGCTAAAGTGAATTAGGTCACTGGATCTACCAGTATAGAAATGCTGCAAAGCTGGGCATGGTGGCGCACACCTGTAATCCCAGCACTCAGAGGCTGAAACAGGAGGATCACTATGAGTTGGAGGACAGACTGGGCTGCATAGTGAGTTCAAGGCCAGCCTGAGCCACATAGTGAGACCCTGTCTCAAAAAAAAGAGAGAGAGAGAAAGGCTCCAAGAAGTTTAATACTAGGGGGTATTTAAAAATCAGTTGACCCCAGCACCCAAATAAACAAATAAACAAAAATCAGTTGAAATCCTGTTAGCACATGATACCTTGGGTTTGTTCAGTCCTAGTACTGGAGGAGAAATATTTGGTACTGGATTTTAATTTAATTTTAAAAAATGGGCAAATTATTTTTATCAGTTATTTTATTTTTATTGTTTTGCAGTTAGGGGTTGATATTTTCCTCCAACCAAAAATACAACTCAACTAACATTAAGTGAAAGATATGAGGTGGTCCTGGTTCTTGAGTTCTCTTGACCACCAGGAGAGACAGGTTGAAAAACAAATCCAAATAACTACAGTACAACAGGAAGGAAAGGTATAATCAGAATACGTATACTAGCTTATTAATATACAGCAGTCCCCCTTTAATCACAGGGAGTCGAAATGACAAATGTAACCCATATGTGCAGTTTTTTCCAATACATACATACCTATGATACGTCAGGCATGTATATAAATAATAAAGTAGGCACAGTAAAAGATTAACAACAGTCAGAGAAAAACTATAACGATACACTTTAATAAATTACCAACATCACTACTCATGCACATTGGGCTCATTATTAAGTAAAAGAAAGGTTGCTTGGACACGAGTCTGTAGTAATGCCCCAGTGGATCTGATCATGGGGACAGCGACTGACTCACTGATGGGCAGACAGTACATACAGCATGAATATGCTGGACAAAGGGCAGGACAGAGCAAGACAAAGTAAGATGTTATCATGCTGCTCAGAATAGTGGCGAAGTTCAAAACTTATGAATTTCTTATTGCTGGAATGTTCCATTTAATATTTTTGGATCAACATTGGCCATAGGTAACTGAAACTGCAGAAAACTAAACTGCAGATGTGGGGATCACTGTACCTTGCTTTAGTCAGCCTAGAGAAGAGTAGTAAGGCAGGGAGACTAAAGAGATGGCCCAAGATCCACAGGATTGACCAAATGAACATCACACGAAGGTCATTCCAAGCAGAGGGAGCAGCATGTGGAATTCTTCTCCTGTGACTAGGAGGTATAGAGTTGGAAAGATAAGAAAAGGAGATATGGAGAGAAAAAGACTAGAAGGAGAAGTTGACGAGGCGCGTAAGTACAACCTTCCTTGGGAAGGTAACCGTTGTGTAAATTCCTGACAAAATGCCTCTTTGTGCATTTATTTTTTGACTCTATTAAGGAAGTGGCTGACATTTTTGACCTGGCATTTGAGCAAAGGGAAGAGAGAATGATATATAGTTTTATAGTTAGTAACTATAATAAAGTTGATGTTTTATGTACACTTTGAGATGGCTGCCGTTTATGTCGTGCTGCACACAATTGGTAATTAAACCTAATTACCAAAGCTAGTCATAGCACCAAAACAAAGATTATATTTTTTTCTCTAGGCTTGTTTGAGACAACAGGAATCTAGAAGAGACCCAAACGAGAAGAAACGAAACCAGTTTTGGGATCAAGAGACAGGTTCTCAGAAATACCTGCTTTCAAGCAAGACATCTTCCAAACAGGTATGGAGAATGATTCTGGGAGAGAGTCTCCTGCTGCAGAGAGAGAAAGTGGGAAAGGGAGAGGGAGAGAGACAGAGAGGCAGATACAGAGAGAGAAGAGACTGACTTAGAGAAAAACCAACTCACAAAAGAGGCGTTGCAGAATCCTGAAGATGAAGGCAGGGAGAAGCAAGGGAAGGATAGGCCTTCCCGCGTCACTTTGGTCTTCTTTCCCGTGGATAAATGGCCTGATGCAAGTGGTCTGTGAGACCTCATCCAGGTCAGAAACGCCGGAACACTTTGGTTTTATGAGTTGGAGGCGTTGGACCTTCTCCAGCACAGCGTCATGTTTGTGGCTCATGATCTAACCCACTGCATTATTAGGTCTAGTTTTTATTTTAAATAAAGGAAGAAAGTAAACCACAGTGATAACTACATCACACAATAACTGGCAATTGTTTAAACATTTTTTATCTAGGATTATAACAAATAAGAAGAGCAATATAATATTGCACTATAATGCTAATAATAATAGCAGCCATAGTAGTTACCAATATTTGAGTGCTTACAGTGTTCCAAGTACTATGCTAAGTACTTTATACATATTGGAATTTAATTATTATAAATGTGTATATATATGTATGTATGTATGTATACGCTTATATGCATAGATCTAGATCTATAGCTACTTAATATACTGTGTACCGTGTATATATTACAGATGAGAAAACTGGGCCTTAAGAAGTTAAGGAACTTTACCTAAGATTTCACAGCCAGTATGTAGTGATTCCATTCCAGCCAGACTGAACCCAGAAAAGGTGCTCTGAACCACTGAGCTATCCAATCATATTTCATGCTTAACATCTATCTAAGAATTTTACTTATACTGTGTAAGAGCTAAATACCACAAACTGCAGTCAAGCCTGGTTGTTAGCATGGCGAATTGATTTAAGATGAGTAATATGCCTTTTATGAATTCTTATTTAATATTTCATGCCTGAAATAGACTCTAGAGGAGAGACTCTCCTTCCTCTCAGTGGCATGGATCCCTGAGATAGATCCCGGGTACCAAATATCAATCAAGTTCTTGTTGAGCTTTCTTCTTTTATCTAGGATGTTCACATTGTGGTTATTTAATGTTCAAAGGACACCTTTAAAACATCAGTGATTGATGTTTATGGATGTAGATGTATCCCTCGGAGAGATATATACTCTCTGCTAAGGGATATAAAAATCACACAATAAAATATCCCACCTAGAGTCTGAAGGTGAAACAGACCATCTCACAATTTTGGCAGCTCCAGGAAGAATGTGTTTCCTGGATCTTTTCCTGATAGTCAAGGACTAAATATAATGCCTGCTGCTGATTAAACTTAGGGAGTGAGAGTAATCCAAAAATTAAATCTAGTTTGGCTAGAATGACACATTTTTAGCACTAAGATAAATTCTTACATTTTTACACTTAGAAATAAGATCAAGAACAGATAGAATGTAACATAATTTAAGTCAAACAGCAGCATGTATCAATCTTCCCAGGTTTCGGAATCACTCAACAAACAGGCAGCTAAGAGCTCCTTTTTTCATACAGAGATTCACCTGCATAGACACAGCCATTCTGTATGGCAGCCTGGATGCATTTAGGATGTTCAGGATGTAAGCAACATTAATCCTGATGTGTCGACTTCTCCGCATTAAGAAATGTCTAGCAGCAGATTAGCCAGGCATCCTCCTGGGTGTATCTGGGTGGGTCCTGGAAGCCCGGCCTCGGGGACTGGATATGGTCCCTCTCCCGTTCTTCTCTGGCACTGCTCCCCTGCTCCGCTCCTGGCTGCCATGAACTAAGCAGCTTTTCTCTGCTGCATCCATCTGCCATGATTTTCCTCCCTTTGAGCCAGCTGACTATGGACTGAATTCCCCAAAACATGAGCCAAATAAACCTTTCCTCCTTCAAATTGTAGGTGTTGGGTCTTGGGTCTCAGCGATGGGAAAACTGACTAATATGTAGGACTTGCACCAATTTGGGGGGACAAACTGGTGCTCACGTCCTATAGTTTCCTTCTTCCTGCTATAAAAATGACATACTTTCATCATTGCAAAAGCACTCAGACCACTTACAAACAAGGACATGATTGTACATAAAAAAAAGTATGAAATAGCTTCTATATCTGTAGGTTACTTAGATCTGATTTGTAACAATTTTATTAATCTTTTACACCCAACACAAAACAGTGGCAAAATTTGCATAGTACCAAAAATTTCTGTACAAAGTACAGCAACGATTTTCATGTTTGTACTGTGCCATTGTACCTTAGTGTGACAGAGAACATGAACTATTGCTTACATAATCTCAATTCTTTCCAAATAGTGATGTCCTGAAGGGTTGGGACTTAATTATACAAGTGCCTTTAAAGCCCTATCTTCTCATCAAGAAGAGTGACAAAATCAGGATTTTTCGTGATGAAATTTACCTCTTTTTGCTCTTAGCATTATAAACATTCTCCAGGGATACTGGAGGACTTGCCTCTGGACACAAAAGCAGAGGAAGGGAAGGATGAGAGAGGAGATATCATTGACAGCATCAGCTCCAACAGCCATCTAACTGTTGCATTCACAATGCCCACCACACCTGGTACAACCTTCTGACTTTTGCTTTGTAGGAATAAAGCCAGTGATTCTGTATGACGCTTAAGCCATACCCTCCCCACCAAAACAAAACAAACACGAACCAGCACTTCAATCCCTAGCACCATGAGTTGGTTTGGAGATTCCCCTCCCAGTTTTGGACTCTTATCCAAATTTCTGTAGAAATCTGGTTGTTCTTAAATCTTCCAAGCCTGGGCCTACCCTTCTGTATCTCAAATCCTGAGGGAATATGCAATATATTAAATAAACCTCTTTCCACAAGGTGCGCAATGCCAGAGAGGTCCTGGACTTAGTCTCCCAGAGACTATAAAATGAGAATAAGAAAGCTAGCATTTCCCAGAGGAGAACTGGGCCAGACAGATTCAATTTCCAAAATTCGGTGTATTAAATGTCACATCGGACACTTGAGTTGTGAAACATCCTCCATCGGTCAGAAAGTGGCAAGGGAAAGATACAGCTCAGTGAAATGGTAACGCCAACCAAAGCCCCCTTCCTGGGTGAAAATTCTCTGAGTAATTTCCATCCAGAGATTGCCATGGTGCAAAACTCTAAGCAACATTTCGCCTGTGACTTGTGAAGACAGGTTCATTTCTGATGGATTGGCTAGCATAAAACTGAATTGCTTAAACTATGGAAATTTTTCCACTGTTCTGTCACTTTGTGAAATATGCCATGACCAAATTTTGACACTTGTATTGCAGTTTTCATCACTTGTTCATTTCTTAACCCAGCCTCAAATTGTCACAGTTCTGATGAGCCTGGAACAAGCAAGGCATTTACCATCAAGTAATGGCTGCAGTGTCAAGCTGTCTTTCCAGACACCTGCCTGGAAGTGGGCAGGTTCCCAAACACAGTTAACCTGGTGCCGCTCCATCATAGCACAGTCTCCTTGCTACAACTAGTGGCACCACTGGCTACACAGAGGTTGTATTTATGCTAAATCCAAGGTGAACCAGTCCCTGTCAAGCTGAGATGTTATTTAAAATGGTGTCTCCTAAATACTTTCAAGTTTGTGGGTTGGCATAATAGAAAACATTAATCAAGACCTGCCCTGCCCCTCATTACTTGACCTCTGAACATTTCAATTTCCCATCAAGGGGATGCTTATTGTGCTCATCTTGTGAGATCATTGTGAACATAAGGAAGATTCCTAAGGGACACACCAATATGAGATTACATGTAAACTGCCCCAGTGTCCAGCTCTACTTGAAGATGATGCTCCAGCTGGAATCTGTGGAAAACCAAGTTCTGGGGTTTAAAACATCTTCTTTTGTCTCTGCCCCATCCCAGGCCACATTTCCAAAAGCTGACCTGATGTAGCAACTTTCAAGGTTATGCACAACCTCCTGTGCTGTTCAATCAGATTAGAATTTACCAGGGAAATGAACAGCTCTCTATATCCAACTAGCACTCAGATAATGTAGTGAACTAAAAAGCAAAGCAGACTTTGGCTGTAAGGAGAAAGCAGCACCCTTCCTCCCTTCCCAGGTCTCCCCAGGACAATAGCTGGGGTGCCAGGATATTAAACCCTCTCAAATCTTAGTAGAGAAGGGACAGGAGCCCTGAGTTCTCCTTAGAATATGACGAAATTGATCAACTAGCCCAGTATGTGGAGGCAGCAAGCTTGTATGAAGAAACACAACATGAGCCTTTCTCATCTTCCAAGATCCTGTGTCCTTGCTGGAAGGGACACTGTTCCAAGTGCACCAACTTCAAGGACCAAGGATACATTGTCACTGCAATTCCATCATTGGAAAGGAAGGTGGAGATCAGCTCTCAGCTTTCCAAGAGCACCATTTGTTCTGCTGATAGAGATAGGATTATTATCCTTTCACCCTCAGCAGTGGAGCAACTAAATATTTAGATTGTAGGTCACAAGGACCCAAGGTTACATCGGAAGGAGATGTAGGCAGTTAATGCGATAGCGAAAAGTAGCTTGTTCTGCTTCAGGCCCTACTAGATACGATGTTTACACTGGTGAGGTCTCAGGAAAGCTAGGTAAGCTTAGGAGGAAGGCTGTTACCCAACATAAATATTTTTATTGTTTTGCCCATGAGAATCCACACAAACTTGGGAGATTAAAAATCAAAGCATCTTCAGGTAACCTGCAATAGTTTAAAAAAGCAGTATGTCCATCCTACATGAAGCCAACAAAGGTCTAGAACTGTGCTGTCCAATATAAAACGCCGGTCACAGGCTACATTTGGCTATTTTACTTTACATTTAAGTTAATTAAAAGTAATTTTAAACTTTAGTTTCTGACTTATAATAGCCAGATTCCACATGCTCAGTAGCCATCCATGCCTGGTTGGTGGCTGCCATATTGGACCATGCATGTATAGAACATTTCTGGCATTGTCAAAAGTTGTGTGGGGCAGCGCTGCACCAGACGGTGGTCAAGTCCACAACACAAACAAAACAAGACCCCATGTACCAAGAAAGAATTTTGTTTCAGAAAGTGAGCCTGCAGCATTCAGAATACAATGCTTTGCATACTGCAACGCCTTGCAAATATTCGCTTTCCAGTGATTGAACTGTCCCAGAAGGCTGGCTCCATTTGCATTTTGCGTTTTTTCTTCAGCCTGGGTATATTTGCATGACTCCTTTCCTTACATGGCTGTGCATCTCACCCTTCCTGGTAAGCCGTCAGCGTCTCTTCTTTCAAAGGGTTCTTGGGGAGTTGTTCTCCCATTAATCTGTCAACGTCAACCCACTGACACCCTGAACCGTGTCATGAAAGCAGCCCCATTTTGGGATGTGGCATATGCGTTCCATGAGTCATACTTTAATTTTCTGTAACTTCTGCTCACCCCTGTTGAGTTCCTTGGGGGCCTGGCCTTTCTCACTCCTGGCCCCAGGCCTGTGTGCTGATGAGGCAGGTCACACACACACACACACACACACACACACACACACACACACACACACACACAGGCGCACGCAGGTTCTAACTGCCAGTGGAGCTCCACCCTGGGAGGCCGTGAGTCATCTCTAACACCTGGCGTGGTGTTTGTCACAGCCGCCCTCTTGGCTCTCCCGCAGATCCTGCGCCCTCAAGGTGCACCTGAGTAATAAGCCTGCTGTGCACTCGCCATCTCGAGCTGACACGTACGTCATGGAGAGGGAATGTGCGGCCCACATTCTGACAAGTGTGGATCTGTGGGAATTTTCCTCTGAGCTTGTTTTCCATTTTAGTTCATTGTTGATCTGTTCATCATGGAGTGTCCCACAAGCCCCTCAGATTCAAGATGCTGAATATATCATCTCCTCTCAAATCGGTTTTTCTTCCTGAATTTTTTATTTCTGCCCAAACCAGAATTCTGGAAGTTGTCTTGGACTCCTCCTCCTCTTTCTTCTCCTGCTCTACACACACAGTCAGACCCAAAGACTGTCTTATCTCCTCTCTTGAGTTTGTCTACCATCACGTATCTGTTTGTCTGGATTATTGTAGGAATTATTTCTCTGGTCATCCTGTGCTTCCCTCACCCCTTCCAGGCAGTCTTCCAGGCTGCCATAAGAGTGATCCTCTAGAATCAAATCAGATCATGCTATCCCTTTATTTAAAAGCCTTCACTAGTTCCCATTGTTTTTTGGTATCAAGTTCCAACACCTTAGTAAGATGGTCGAGGCCCTTTTGGCCTGCCCAGTGCAGACTCCTGCTCATCTGACCATTGCTGCGCATTCTTGTCTCTGAGGGCACCCGCTCTGAGAAGCGTTTCCAGGCCTCCCCTGGAGGTCCAGTGACTGCTCTTACCCCTCTTTTGTATTCTCAAGACAACCTTAAGGCTCAAGTTCACCAAGAAGTACTTCTGCCTGTCTGCCTGCTCCTTAGTCTTGGTGCTAGTCAAG
>PVJO010003109.1:0-129151 GCA_004026905.1 Hystrix cristata | reverse complement strand
GCCCGAGGGGCCCCATCCGAACTTGTGCGGAGCCGGTGGGAGGGAAGAGCCGAGCGGTATTCCATTGGCTGTCTGGGAAAAGGCAGCGCACCTTCCACGGTGCGGAGTCTCCGTTCCCACCCTCGGGCGGGCACGGGGGTCATGGGGCCCGAGCCCGAAAGTGGGGTCCGAGGGTCCCCGGCGAGAAGCGGGGCGCGCGGGCTGAGCGCTTCCCGCCGTCCGAGGCCCCGGGGTCCCGGCGGGGCGAGCGCGGGGCGCACCGTGCCGCGCGTCCCCGTCCCCGCGCCGCCCGCCCGCGATCCGCACGAGCCGCGCCCCCCCAGGTCACGCGCGGGTCCCGCGGCGTCGCGGCCGAGCGGGGCGGCCCGGGGCGATGCAGCGCGGGCGCGAGGAGGCGCGGCGGAGCGGGGCGGGCGCGGGGCGCGCGGGGAAGGCGGCGGCGCGCGGCGAAGTCCCCGCGCGGGCGAGCGGGCTGCAGCGAGCGGCGGTCCCGGCAGGTAGGCCCGCGCCGCCCGGACGCAAAGTTTGCGCGCGGCCCGGAGTTGCGGCGGGGCGGGCGGGGACGGGACGGCGCGCCCCTGGGCGGTCCCGCCGGGTCCTGGTCGGCGCCCAGGAGCGGCCGAGCCGTGCGCGGGACACGTGGGTCCGGCCTGGCGCCCCGAAGTTTGGGGCGCGCGCCGGGACGGGTGCGCTGCCCGCGGGCGGCGCTGTGCGCGCGGGGCCGGCGGCCGGGAGCGCGACGGCGGGTCGGAGCCGGCGGGGGGCGGGCGCGCGGCGGGGAAATGGGGAACAATGCGAGCGGCAACTTCAGGAAGTCATTGTGAAAGCGAGCCGGGAGCAGCCCGCGGCCCAGTTCGCGGGGCGCGCTGACAAGTGCCCGGCCCGGCCGGGGGGACCCGCGGGGCACCGGAGCTGGGCGCCCAGGCTGCGCTGCGCCCCGAGGATCCGTCTCGGCCCCCGGAGCGCGACGCACGAGCCCACGTGAGTGTCTTAAAACTGAAATTCAGGAGGAAAACTTGGGGTCACTGATGGACTTTCTAATTACAAGAGCGGAGAAGACAGGGAAGCGGAGCGCTGACGTCCGCAGTCCGGCGCGGGTGCTGCTCCTGCTGCCTCTGCGCGCGGACTTGGGTGGCAGCCTCCGCTCGTGGCCGGACTCAGCTGGGCCGGGCCGGCGGGACACTTGGGAGCAACCCCACTGTCCCTGCGAGGAGGGCGGCCCAGCTGCGGGTCGTATTTAAACGTTTGGACACGGGTCTGGCGAGATCCCAGAAGTCAGCTTTCATAAAGTCGTTTGCAAGGACTTTGCTTCCCAGAGATCGCACCTGAGCCTCCTTTCTGCAAGACAGGAATTAGCCCGGGTTTGAAAACTTAGCACCTGTTTCCCCAGCTGCCTCTTGTGCGCTCGGGTCCTGAAAGTGCCAGAGGAATACCTCGGTCATAGGAAGGGATCCGGTTGCTTGCTGGTCGCTTGAAATGTAGTTTTACAATTTGTCAAGCGTCCCTGGTGATCACCAAGGAGTCTCAGGAGCTTGGTTATTTTGCCTCCTAACTTAGAGGCACACATTCTCGTCTGGTGACCAGCACCCCGAAAGATCTGGTCCTGGACAGCTCTGAAATGCAGGTTCCTTTCTCTAGGGGCTGAGCCCACCCAGAGTGAATTTTAATGCGGGGCTTTGCCCCCGGGTCCCACCCACGAGTACTTTCCCTGACTGCTGTAGTACGTTTCAGTTTTGATGAGCCTTGTTTTAAATTTCCGGAGACAAAATGGTGCTGAGGAAATATGTCCTTACTGCTCATATCAACTTCTATCAAAAGAGGAAATTTTATGGAGGTCGAAAACACTGAACATGCTTAATAGTTTGACTTTCATAGAAATTCAAATGATTTTAAGGATTGGTTCATTTTTGGTTGAGTTGAAAGGGGAGGAGAGAAATGCCCAAGTCCTCTCGATTTTCTTTGTTGGAAGATATTTGTTGGATGAGGTTAATTGGATTCGTCTCTTCCATGGGAATTTTAAAACTGACAATCTGAGTATTATTTATACTAGCGTGTGTCCAACTTGTTTCAGTGACAAATCGGATTATTTGGTATGTGGCTTAAAATTTAAACAGGGACAAACATTCTTGGCAGGAAGATTCCCCAGGTTGCATCGGTGTCTCCTACTGCTCAGAGAATATTACAGAAGTAACTTGGACCCCTACATATAAATAATGATGTCACATTTTAAAACCCATGCTGTCTGGTTTGAGAGAATGTGTCCAATTTCAAATTCTCCTGTGAATATAGATGTCCATACCTTTCTACATAGAAGAAAACCATGCTTCCGAGCTGTACAGTTCACCAGTGTTCAGGACCAAAATATTTCACTGAGTTAAATAGTCTTGCTGTCTTCTTGGTTTGTTTCATGGTCACAGTGGAGGGCTGGAGTTCAGGAGCTCCTGTGTGCTTGTTTAATCCGTCAGTGTCTTAATTGAATGCTACATCTGGGAAAACTGCTTCTCTCCCCAATTCAGGAGCATCGTAGGGTAGCCCATGATCACGGCCTCACGGGAGACCGTGGGCTAGACATGAAACTGGGTGTGTTGTGCTTGGCACTTGAGAAGTTTGTGCAGGAGCTCCTAAAGACAAGGTTAACTGTGGCTGTCCTCAGAGTCGTCTCCTTTGTTGAAAAATTAAGATCACAGTGACTTTACTGACCAAGACAGCTAAATCCCTACAGTAGGGCCCTAGGCTGCTGCATTTCCTTTACTCGAGCAGAAACTTAGTGTGGGAATGGGGGCTTTGGGGTTCAGGAATTTATTTTCTCCCTTGATTTGGATTGCCGTGGCTCACATTTGGTTATGGAGTAGCACATCTCAGTACAAATGTGAAGCCTTTTGGAATTTAAGAGGATCCTATATTTAGGGGTTTACATCCGTTGATACATACAGGAAATAAGGACATGGTGTGTGCACACACACACAGCATGCACCCAGCATGAGACGACAGACAGGATGGCAGCGTGGAAAAGAGTTTTAATAGCCAACAAACCTGGCCTGAGTAATAAAGCTCCTCCTTTATTTATTTTTTACCTTTTTCTCCAACAAAATGGATTTCTCTATTTGTAGTGGTGAGTGAAGGCATGATGTTAGCATTGTGTTTGCCTAATTTTTTGTATTCATGTGACATACCTGCATTTCTGCAGCAGTGTATCAAGGGTGTCACCGTTGGGTGTTGCTGATCCCTTTGCTAATCTTGGGAATTGTGAGACGATTTCACTATGAAACAAGTATCGGTTCTTGTCCTGGTCCAAAGGAGACTTACATAAGTGGATGCAGCTCACAGAAAGCAAACCAGGAGCTCTCTGGGTTCGCCGGGCACCCTTGGCTTGTGCCGCCTTATTTCTAAGTCTGACAGGTGCTTTGGGAGCACTGTAATGCCTGCTTCTGGCCAGAGCTGCCGCAGCGCCTGCCTGGCTGTGAGCAGGCTCCCCGTGCTCCTGTTGCACAGTCTCCAGAGCTATTTCATCTCCTGTGGGCATTGTCTCATCCTTCCATTTCACGGGGACAGCATGAGCCATAAAAGCAACAAGTGACCTAACCTCAGGGGCACACGAGAGGAGACACAGGAATCCATTTCGCGTCTTGAAAGAGATCGTTCCATTTTGCTCAAAAAAGGCGCATGCACATTTTTAATGGCGGTCGCAGAACCGTTGAGCTGCAGGGGACCTGCATTAACCCTTCCCTCCCCCATACACGTGTTCTTAAAATTCAGCTGAGGAGCCAGGGGGAAACGGGGTGCTTAGGGTGCCCGACCCAAACTGTAGCAACAACAACAAAGCTGCTGTGCCTGTGGTTTTGATTAAATGCTACCCTCCTGTGCCACAGTGAGGAACACGGCCTCATCGTATTTCTTTAAAGGGCTTCGTGCCTCCAGTGACCTCTCTTTCTCCTGCCGTCTAGGTCTTCGTGCCTAGATTTTCAGTGCTGTGGCCTTGCTTTTGTTGGACGTAGCTCCTGAGGGTTTGAGGATATTCTGCATTTTTAAGATCTGATCAAACTATGCACATTACACATGAGATGTAGAAGGTTTGCAGATTCCCGATGGAGAAGTGAGTGCCTGGCCCTGTTTGGGGGATCCTGGTGGTTACTCCTAAGGAAACAAAAGGAGGGAGACTCGACCTAATCTGCAGATCACTGGCAATGTGTGTCAACTGATGTTTTTCTGTTTCTCCTGTTCGACTGTGATAAATATGTGGATGCCAGAGATTGCTTCAACCAACCACCTGGTGATAACTGTAAAAAGTGCCGAAAACCCCAAATCCCAGGTGTGGAGGCCGTATTTGTTCTCTCCAGGTTGAGCCCGTTTTTTTCTTTCTATAACTGTCTTCTGCCTTTTGGGGAACTCACCATTCCTGTTGACTAAAGAACACCCCTCTCCAGGCGAGCCTGACAAATCAGACGTCCAGATAATTTCTGAACTCATCTTGGTTGAGACAGGAAGCAGACTCCCTTCCTGTGTGCGTTTTCCTGAGAGAAAACAAGCTTTCCTCCTCCTTTGCATATCTGGGCCCTGACAGGTCCCACCTTTCTCTGAGTCCAGGGGAGGGTGAAGACGGCAGTGGGACCCTCGAAGAGGAGGAGAGGGCCCACGCCCCACCACCCAGCCGCCAGGGTCTCCCACAGGTGCGTTGGTCCCGGGCCGGGAGGGGCTGAGGTTCTCGGGGCCTGGACACGTGTGGAGGAGGCAGCCTGGCTTGGCCCCAGGGAGCCCACGTTGGCTGGCAAGTGGTGCCCCAGTGCCTGCCCCGTCCTCTGTGGCACTCCTGCGGCCGTGGCCTGCACCCGAGCGCTTCTCTGGCACCCCTGCCCAGCTGCTGTCTTGGGCGGTGGAGAGCATCGTTAGCTCCGTCCACTCCTCTGCTTTCAGGGTGGCCCCTGCTCCACCTCCCCGTGGCTGCTGGCTTCATGAATTGCTTAAAATGGGTCCTAATTAGTGCAAAAAGACTCTCTTCGTATTTTCTCGTTCATGTGTGCAGTGATTCATTTTTCTTCAGCAAGCAGCTCGCTGCTACTCACTTCCCGCCATTTCATCCTAAAACTTAGTGTAATTGGCAATGGTTCAGGATGATGGACAACAGGGAAGGTGAAGGGGACCCAGCCCATCCTGGCTGGCTGTCTGGCTGTCTGCTTTTCTTTCTTTTCTTTTCTTTCTCTCTCTCTCTCTTCCTCTCTTCCCTTTTTCTCTCTTTCTGTCATTATGTGGGTTTTTGGGGCAATTGAAACAACTCAAAACTGCATAAAGTGTTTTTGAAAGGCCTTTTATATACTGAAATGTTTGCACCCTATTTTTGAGATCACACAATCACATCTACAATTTATGCCATTTTCTGTTAGCTTGAAACTATTTAAAATGAAAAGTATGGTTTAGATTAGAAATTCCCTTCCACCCCCTATGGCGGGAAGGATTCACCTGAGGGCCTTTGAACTGAGCTGCAGACACTGTCTCTTTTTTAAAAATTTCTTATTTGGGAATATAGTCTCACTAAGTTCCTAAATTCCGCAGGCTGGACTTGAACTTGTGATCCTCCTCCCATAGCGTCTCAGAGTGCTAGAATTCCAGGCTTGTCCCACCATGTCTGGATGGCTGGGATTAGAGTCTTTTGCCAAAGCTGGAAAATCTACTACAAATACTGGCTGACCAGTTTTGGATACATTTTTTGTTTTATATCACATTTGCACTGGGAAATTTAGACCAAATAAAATTCAACAAAGATACCTCCCTTGACCTGAAGAGAAAATGTTGAATTTAGAATCTTTAAGAGAAATGAAAATGAGGTTTTGACCTTTTGTGAGCTCACTTTGGCTGCTCTGAAATACACTCCAGAGCTTTTAATGGAAGCAGAGCGAGCCATTGGCCCCCCAGGGCGCGCCCCACTCTCAGCCTGGAAAAGCGACCTTTCCCTCCTCCTTGCTCTGAGTTCTGTGTAGAGCAGAAAATAAAAGTGATATCCAGAGAGATTCCGTGTAAAAACACTGATGAATTTAACTTCATTAAACTATAACCAACCTCTAATTATCTCAGGCCCTTAAAGATAAGATGGTTAATTACCATTGAAAAAATGGTTTGGAAGTCTCTTGCACTTTTTCCATAATGAGTGTGTTCCTGAGCCACTGTAAGGTTGTGTGTTTGCCTGAATTTAAAGAATTTTCATCTTAAGAGCAGACAGGGCTTTTGTAAAAGACATAAAATTTGCTAAAAATGAATGCTTTTTAAAATGTGGGAAATCAATCATTCCAGTTTATGTAAGAGCCGCAGAAAAGTCTCTGCGCAGTGTTGGAAGTGAACTGTCCCGTGCTGTTTGGGTCTCTGCTGAATGTGAGCTCTTTCTGCCAGGTGATAGACACCGATTTCTGTAGGTGGACAAATGGAGAAGTTGTGAGGTTTTACTGATGACCCCACACCTCCACATACCCGGGCTTTGCAAAAGCATTTAGCAGTCTGAAGGCGAAGGATTACAGAATTGATCCAAACAGCCCTGGTTGGGCCAGCACCCCATTTCACAGAGACCTGGCTCATGGTCCACAGGCATCCTAAAGCCACTTCCAGATTTAGGTCTGAGGAAGCCGGCACTGAGCACTCTGTCCATCACAGTATAAAGTAAAAATCCAGACCTTTCTTGCTGCAAAGCCAGTGTAGATGATTGAGGGCATTCCTCTGTGTTGAGAGTGGGATCGTTGCCCACCACAGTTGTTACTTAACTCACCGATCCCCTTGGCTTCTTGGGTGCAGTCAGCTCTGACTCTTCCTGAAGTGCTCGCTGGAAGTTGGGGTGAGCAGGCTGAATGCCCACAATGCTAAAGCCATTAAAGAGACCAAGCTGTGATTTAAGGAGCTGAATTTTTGGAATCCACTTCCTGCATAATTTTAAAATGTGAACATAGATTCATTTTTAATAGCTCTTATGTTAAAGATGTCTCATTTTATTTGATGCGGCTTGGTAGTTTTATGGGTGTGGTAAATAGAATTGGGCTCAGAATTCTGGTCTTTTAAAGAAAGTTTCCATTTTGTGCATATGGCCCACCCTAACTTGGAGACAGCAACCAGGATGTCTATACTTTCTCCTTCTCCCTGGAGAAAGGACTAGGTCATTATATCCAGATTGGGCCGGAATGGCCTTTAAATTGTAAGGAGTAAGAGGCAAGAAGAAATGTGTGTATCAGTGAATCCCATAATGTATTTCATTTGAAACATTTTTTTCTCTCAGTGTTTATACCCAGATTTTGTAGCTCTTGTCTTACAACCAGCTAGGTGATTGAAACTGTAAGTAAAATGAAAAAAAATTTTTTTTTATCTGCCTAAGAAAGTATCTCAGGGAGCAATTCAACTAACAATGACATTTGGGGAGTGCTGGAGATCGAACTCAGGGCCTTGCACTTGCTAGGCAAATGCTCTCTACCTTGAGCTAAATCCCCAGCCAACAATGACATTTTAACTAATAAAATGTACAGGTCTGGAAGTGATGGTCTGTTCTCGTGAAAATCTGCATGATTTCACTTCTTTGGATCCCAATACAGCTTTTGCCCCGTAGACTCCCACAAGCCTTTCCTTTGATTGAAGTCAAATGGTCTGATAGAAACTTCAGTATTATTGCTGCATTTTCTTAAATGTTATGGGTATACAAATGGATTTTTCTACCAGATATAGTTTTAACTTGAAATTTTAGAATGTCCACGTAAGATAATTTCCTTGTATGTTAAGACACCTTCACTACTAAAAGGGCAAAATGATATGGTCTCTCCTTCCACACCACGTTACCTTGCTGAGTTAGAAAATGTTAGTCAATATTGCAACTTGGTAGTATCTTTTCTTAAAAAATGAAAAAAAAAACTGGAAATAGTAGGAAGGCGCAATCTATCCTGGGTTCCTCTGTCTTCTTTCTTATCGTAATAATGTAGGAGCCCTCAGCACCTTGAGGACCACCTGTGTGAAATCAGGAAGCACTTGCTGTATTTTTTGAAGATACAGATATATTTTGTTGTACTTTTTCTTTTTTCCACAGTTCCTGCCTTGTACAGAGATCTTTTAACACTAGTAAGAGTAGAGGAGAAAATGATTCTAAACTCAGATTTTTTTACTTAAGTGACGAGGTGTGAAAAGCCATTCATATTTGAGGAAGCTGCTGAGGAAATCGGCAGTGTGGTGGCCCAGATCTGTAGAAGCCCTGTTTTGTTTTGCTCTTTGAGTGTATGTCAGTTTTGACTCTGCCTTTCTCTCAGAGTTGCCGTGAGTAGTTAGAGAACCGACAGAGCCACCGTGTAGACAGGAAGCTGCTGCTCTGTGTACGAGCAGGGGACATCTAAGGACAGAATGGTCTCAGCGTCCTGTCAGGGCACTCAGGGGCCACTTGAAATCAAACTCTGGGGTTGTTGCAATAGCAAATACGTGGGCACAGAGAGCTATTTCCAACGTCACCTTCTTCTTTTTTTTATTTATTTTTTTGAGACAGGGTCTCACTATGTAGTCCAGGCTGGTCCTGAACTCACAGTGTAGCCCAGGCTGGCTTTGAACTCACAGTGATCCTCCTGCCTCAGCCTCCTAAGTGCTGGGATTACAGCCAAGCAAGCGCCACCATGCCCAGCCACCTTCTCCATTTTTAAAACAGTTTTTCTAATATAGCCTGTGCTCTTTCCTTCTACCTCACTTTGAGACAGGTGGCTCCGTGGTGGCATTTAAAAATACTCTTGTGGTTGGTTCTTGTGCCTCAGTCTTCGATACCTCTTTACTAAGAAGGCTCTCAGGGAGGACAGAGTGGGAGATGTATTTTTAAAAGGTTCCCTTGGCTCCCTCTGACCCTCCCTTTTCGCATATCGGTTCCTGCCCACGGGGAGGAAGGCGAGGCCGCAGCAGCCCATCTGAGCCACAGCAGAAATCGCTGGACTTTTCTGCGGTCCGTTGCCCGTGGGGGAGGGGTTCGTGGGGCCAAATTGGATTCCTGCTTCTCCTCTTTAAATCTTGTTTTTCATTATTATTTGCACCAGCGATGCTCTGTGGGAATAATCATGAAAATGTGTAGATTGGCAGCTAATTTTTGAAAAATGAAAAGAATCAGAAATGAAATAAGAGTGCTGAGAAGTTTTTATGCTCTCCCAGCCTGTTTTGTCAAATCGTGACGCAAACCTGGAAGGCCTCTTTGACTATGTACAAAGCCCTTTGCAGATTGCTTTAGCTTTCTCCTGGAACATTTCCCGTTTTTTAAAAGATACAGTGTAATTCATGGCGATACGATAGATTGGCAAAAATGAAATCTTCCATTGTGAAGATGAAAGGACTTGTCTCTCAGTGGGAATAATGCAGTTTATTAAAGTGGTCTGTGACCTAAAGCACTTGAAATAGATTAGAAGCTTGGTCCACACCCTTTACTCACCCCCCCGCAGAATGAGCATGATCAGGTATGTAAGGAAATGACCCCAACAGTAACTCGAGTGTAGGAAGAAAGGAACATAGATTGGACCAAGTAACCAGGACTTAGCTATAATGAAGGAAATCTGGGATGAAGTTTGCCTCAGCTATCGAGTATCACAAAGAATATGCTATTTTCTGGTTAAATACAAGTAGCATCCAGTCCTTGTCTATCCAGCATTGAGATTCTGTGACCATGGCTCAGGTCTCTGAAATTTGAAGAGCAGGAGTGGTGGGGAGGAGACATCTCCACCACACAGCAGCACTTCAAATCTCCGGGCTGCTATTTATTGGACATGACACGCTGGGTTGGCTGCTTCCCACTTAACCTTGGTTTCTTCATCTGTAAAATGGAAATAATAATGTGGGTTCGTGGGTTTCATGGTGAGGGTTAAAGACATACACACAGCATACAGCTACCGAATGCTAGCTCTGCATTGGACGCTAGCGGGCTTTCCACCAGGATGGTGGGCGAGACAGGATGTCCACGGTCTTACAAGGCTTCACGGTCTACCTCTTAAATTCCAAGCATTCATAGATTGCTGGAATGAAGCTGTCCAGTACCAGTAACCCCTCCTTTTTTTGCCTTTTCTTGACATATACAAAAGGCTCTAGAAATGTGGGGAAATACTGCTGCACACAGTTACCTATACAGTATCAAAGGAGGACGAAGATGTTTGCTTAGAAAACAAACCAAAGTAACAGTGTAATTCAGTTGTTTAAATAACAGAGAACTGGAGTTGGGGACTTAGCTCAGTGGTTAGAGCGCTTGCCTAGTAAGCTCAAGGCTCCGAGTTCGATGCCCAGCACACACACACACAAAAAAAAAAACCACACAAAACAAAAAACAGTATCCTAAATGTCAGAGAACTGTTTTGTGTGCATGTGTGTGTGTACTGAAGATTGAACTCAAGGCCTTCCCACTGAGCTACATCCCCAGCCCTTTTTATTTTTTTTTTAATTTGAGACAGTGTCTCCCCGAATTGCCCAGGCAAGGCTCAATCTTTTGATCCTCCTGCCTCAGCCTCTCAGAATACCACAATGCTAACCATGCCTGGCTTTCAGAGAGCATATTTTGGATGTAGAAAAGGTTCATTTCCTGTGACCTTAGTTCCCATGGCAAGCTCGCTGCAGCACATGCTTAGCAGTTCTGTACCAGCCGTGCATTTGCGCAGCCTGAAACGTAGAAAGTTGTGGCTCCCGCCGGGCATCTGGCTTTTTGCGTGGACTTCGTCAGTCCAGGCTCAGCTTGTGAGAAGCCTGGAACAAGCACGGTAGCCCGAGGCCGCCCCTAGAAGGCACAGAAGTAGGTACCGACAGTCACATGCTGGCCCTTGCCTGGCTGCATGGGTAGGAACGGGCCGCTGCAGGCAGGCAGCAAGAGCCCAGGGCTGCTGGAGGTGGGTCTCTCCCAGGAGCCAGCCAAGCCAGCCAGGCCCCATAGGAAAGAGGTGCTGAGTCCCAGGAGGCACTTCCGGAAAGGCCCCTGGTCGCCGGGGCGGGGGGGTCCGGGGGTCTGTGGAGGCAGGAAGCCTGCCTGGTCTCTGGGAAGGTTCGTGTGCTGCCCACCAGCCCAGCTGCCACTCTGACTGCTGCTCCTCTTTGCAAAGTTAGTGGTGTGTTGCGTCCTTTGAACTGAGACAAGAAGAGCCGGCCTCTGTGTCCCTGTCTGACCAGCAGGAGGAGGGGGGTGTGTGGAAGCCAGGGAGACAGGAGAGGCGGGAGATGGGGAGCCAGGAGCAGGTGGAGGGAGGAGCAGAGGGAGGCACAGGGATTGGAGAGACAGGGATGATGGCATTGTCGCTCCTGTCCCCCGAGGGCCTCTGTCGCATTGGCCTGCACTTATCTCTGCATCTATTTCCCCCTGTGCTAGATTCAGAACTGCTTGCTCCAGAGAAACAGCAAAAGCATTCATGTTTATAAGAACCACATGGGCACGAGTTCGTTCACTTGTAGGGCTGGGCGTTTGCTTGCCTCGTGCTGAGATGGTTTGGGTTTCTGTGCAGAGCAGAAAATCACAGCACCTCTGTGTGAAATTGTTCTTTCTGCCTCTCCCGTTGCAGGCCTAAGGGTCTTGAGTTTTCATTTTGGTGGCAGTCTGGGGAAACACAGCGCTCACTTGCTTTGAGGGTTAAGCCCTTTTGCTGAACACATGCTCCTTTTAGCCAGGACCCCGGCGAGCTTACACTCGCCTTCTCGGGCCCCCGGCATCGCCTCCGTGGGGAAAGGCAGGCTCCGTGGGTGCTCTGTGGAGTAGACACAGGCCGCGGGATGCGTGGGTGTGGGGCTGGGGTGAGATTTAAGGCCCCCTCGGGACACATCTCAGAGGAACCAGATTTCCGTCCTTTTGCCATCATTTGATAATTATTCTTATTCTTTTGCTCTCGACCTTTGTCTTTATGACAAAATCGCTGACTTTTTCACGGTAAGGGATGTGAATGTGGAATTGGGAAGTTCGGGGACCAGGTTAAGCCACCCCATGACATCAGGTAAGCTGGGCTGAAGAATTCCCTGGGCCCCGTGCGGACTGAAATTTCAGGCTGAGAAATTGTTAAGAATTTCACAGCGGTGGTGATGGAACCCTTCCAGGCACAGACACCCCAGACAACTGTGCCGGTCACAAGCCCATGAAGCCACCAGAGAATGTTTGGTTGAAACTGTACGTGAGAATCGAAGTGATGTAGCTTCACCGGGGACCACGTGTCAGGGTGGGCGGTGGCCGCGGGCTGCTCAGTAACAAGGTGCAGCAGCCCCGTGTGCGGAAGCAGAGCTCCCGGACCCCTGCCATGCACGCCTGTCCCCAGCCGGCTCCCGCCGGACCCTACAGGTTGCTGTGGCCTTGTGCACCCCTCTGCACCAGCCCCCTGCAAGGGCACCTGGGTCCCTCTGTGAAGTGATGTCCTGAGCCGGGACTCCACAGCCTGATGAGGGACCAGCCAGGACCGGATCTGGCTTGCGCCACATCTGCATGTCGTGTCCCGTGGAACATGCCGTCCCTCAGTCCCCTCCGTCCCCTCACGAGTGTGTTTGAGCAGCCTTCGGCCCGTGCGTGTAGGAAACATTTCTGCCATTTAATCGGAACTACCTTGAGGATCAATTGAGTGTTACATCACCATTAAAATCATAACGATGGCTGTGCGTGTTTGTGAAACAAAAAGGTAGAGTAGATAAAGACTCTTTTGAAACAGTGTGTTTGGAATATATTCAGCATCACATTTTTGTAAAAAGTGGAGAAACACAGAGAAATGACTAATTCCTAGTGGGTATTATGAGCATTTTCTTACTTTTTAAAAAAGCTGTGAAGACTCCTATTCATGTAGCAAAAAGTTCAGAGTCAGTGTTACCAAAATTTTGCTTTGGAGACAGTGTTGTGACAAGATTTGAGCTCCATGCGGTTCACAGCTAACGTGTGGACGGCACTTTAGGACACTGTGGAAGGGGCTCGCGAGATGCCACAGGAAGAGACTGTGTGCTTCCGCAGAAAACCAGGGCGGCGTTCCTAGTCCTCACCCAGGCGCCACTCGGCGATCACAGATGTGCTTCATGGCGGTCTTGTTGCCTCGACATTGTTTTGACAGTCTCGGAAGAACACCAGCTTTCTGGCTTTTCTTACGGTAAAAATGTGTGTGAGAGCTGGGTGTGGTGCACACGTGTATGATCCCAGCTACTCAGGAAGCTGAGGCAGGAGGATTGCAAGTTCAAAGCAGCCAGGGCAACTTAGTCCTGCATTGCAAAAGTGGAAGGTGTAGGGACTCTGGACACAGGGTGTTGGGGCCACACTTAGGCTGGCTTTGTGCCCCTGGGCTCAGCTGGTGGACCGTCTCTCTGGCCAACGGTCCCTGGGGGCAGTGACCACAGCTTGTCCTCACCCAGGCACCAGCCCACCAGCCGTGCAAACCCATGTTCTGTGGACCCACAAAAACTCCCATCCGGAAAGGGGACCGTCATTCATATCTCCTTTGTGATGCCTACTGATACTCCTGAAATTGAAAAGAATGTTCCATATAGATCCTAAGACATATTAAAGACATAAACATGTGGAAAGTTGCATGTATAACACGTGTGTACATATAAAATAATGACATGTTACATGTATCATGTATACCATTCTGTGTCTCGTCCATATTACATTAAGTGTGATGTGTCACACATCATATATGTCATTATGTATATCATATATTAACATATATAAAATTATGTATGTGATACATGTATCATATGTCATTCTGTGTAACATATATTACATATAAGTGATACATGTAACATATCTTGTCACTATGTGTGTTATATATTTAGGTACATAAAATGAAATGTGGCTTATATATCATATATATCATACATATTTACACATATACAATGATATATATTTACATATACGTGTGTATTGTACATTCTTTGTACATATATACATGTGTATGTCATGATACATTGTTGCACACACATGTACATTGCCCGCAGTTTTTAGCCTAATTGGAAGGGGAGGTCCCCAAATCCTCCACAAGTCTGAAGGTCTCAGCTCACATCTACACTTCTGAGCTGTGGAAACAGGACAAAGAAGGGCCGGGTTAGCCGGAACAGGCAGCCTCAGTTTGCCGGCTGGGAAAGGTTCCTCTCCGTGTTATCTGGCAGAGCGCTTAACGAGCAGGTGTTGCCGAGGTCCCCTTCTGCTGACCGCAGGTTTCCCCGCCCCAGAGCCGCCTGACACTGTGTGCTGTGGGCACCTGAGAGTCGCGGGCCAGCAGCCCAGGGGCAGAGCACGGCCCTCTGTGCCTGCCCCGGCGTCTGGGATGTCCATGGAGCATTCGCTGCATGTCACCACGGAGGGGAGCATGTTCAAAGTGGTGCCTTTTCACTTTAAACCAGCCCAGAGCCAGCATCCGCCCGCGAAGCGGGAAGCTGCAGGCCTTTCCTGGGCTGGCTGCGCTGCTGTCTCCAGCGCCCCTTCTCCCCACGTGTGAGTGCTGGGCCGGCGAGCATGAGGGACAGGGACAGAAGCCTGCGTCGCCCATCTGCCAGGCTGGAGGTGTATTCATTATTGATGGAGGTAGGGTAGTGCAGTCACCGCTCCGATATGCAGCCCTGCCTGGGTAAATGAGACATTCTTCAGCAAATTGCTTCGTTTTTTGATTGCTGATTGTACGCGTGTCACCAAGCTGACTCAAGGTTCATCGATGCATGCTCAGTAAATTAGAAAGAACATAACTATGGATCAGCCAAGAGAATGAATTCTGTGCCTACAATGACCCAGGGCCATTTAATTTTCTGCTTAATTTTGTTGCAGTCAGTTTGCATTTTGGGTTATTATGCAGTAGGAAATTAACAATAAATAACAAATTTGGTCCTCCTGTGCTTGTAATGATATTTTTATAAATCTTTGTAATGCTGTTTTTAAAAGGATTAAGGTCTGTGCCAGTCTGATACCCCAGCAAGTATGTGAGGAAGGAAACACATTATTCTTGCCAGATAACCTTGTTGTTAGTGGAGGGTTCTTTATGTCTCTGTCTGTCTGTCTCTCTCTCTCTTTCTCTCATATCTTATTAGTATTTTTGCTTTAAACTAAAATCCTTTCCTCTCTTTCACAGATAACACGAGGACAATGGATGCGGATGAGAGTCAAGACATGTCCCAAGTCTCAGGTGAGACCTGCAAGATACCTGTGTGGCCACAGCAGGGTGCCCGCTGTGCCCATGGGGAGGAAAGGGGCTTCCCCGCAAAAGGGCAGGCCAAGGTGGACCCTGCAGCAGTGTCCCTTCGTCTCTCTCGGATGATCCCAGGGGAGAACCTGATCTGAAAAACCTCCAAAAGGAAATTGATTTGGGGTTAAGTCTGAGAGTGGATCCGTTGGAAAGGATTAAATATACACATTGTACTTTTGTCTAATTTTTTTTTTTTTTTTGTGGTGTTGGGGATCGAACTCAGGGCCTTGTGCTTGCAAGGCAAGCACTCTAATCACTGAGCTAAATCCCCAGCCCCCAGATTGTACTTTTGGGGAAAACAGTATTGAATTGGTCCACTCTATAATCCAAGCACATACCAAAAAAAATGCAAAGGATAGAAAGAGAAAGGGAGAAGGAGAGAGAGCAAGAGAGAAAGGGAAGAAAGTAGCTTGAAGTAGCTTGCAAAGTGTAATTGGAGGACCAGCTCAGAATATTGAGCATTTGTTAGGTATAGATACTGCATGACTTCCCTTTGCCGTAGTTTTTTTCCGTCCACATTTAATATAGGACTCTCATCATGGGAGTCCAGGAAGTGGAGAAGTCACTGCTGGGAGGAGCCCGGGGTAGGCCACAGACGGTCCCCTTAGACAGTGCTGAGGAAGGCTGCCAGCCAGTCCAGTGAGACCTGCACCTTGGCCATGTGCATGCGCCCTGGAGTCCATCACTGTCTGGGCCTGGAGCCTGAAAGTTCTGCAAGGGATCATAGCTTCCTGGATGGGGGAGGTGTATTTTGTGCTTTAGGGTCTTGCAGGCAATTGCCAGTCCCAAGAGACTGGCTTCTGTGGGACCCTGTGGGTCCTTAGCTGAGCTGCCCCCTTGGGTTTTGAGGTCTTTATTGAATCTTGAATTTTGGTCACAATCAGCAGTCATGACAGAGAACTGTAGGAATTTGAGGTACCTGTTCCCTGGAGAGTGACAGGGGAGGGTACCCTGAGTTCCATCCAACTGGAGATGGGTGTGCAGCTACTCACAGACCCCATCTCCCCTCACTCAGACACCTCCTCCTTTCTTTGGACTTAACTCCCAGGGAGCAAAGAACAAACAAAAAGCCAGCTTTTAAAAGGTGCACACAAGAACTTCAGGTACTCTTGGGAGAAGTAAAAATTGGTCCACAAGCCTGGTGTTATCTGTACA
The DNA here is from genome assembly GCA_004026905.1 of Hystrix cristata. Classification (NCBI taxonomy): domain Eukaryota; kingdom Metazoa; phylum Chordata; class Mammalia; order Rodentia; family Hystricidae; genus Hystrix; species Hystrix cristata. The sequence continues at coordinate 112,856 of PVJO010003109.1, read as the reverse complement.
AACTGAAAGTGTATGTGTTCTACAATGTAGCAACTTCACATTCTACAGTGTAGCTGCTTCAGAATCTACAATTTAGTGACTTTGTATTCTACACTGTAGTGACTTTGTATTCTACAGTAAGTGACTTCATATTTTACAGTGTAGCATTATTTGAATTTACCTTAGACTCCCACACGTGCACAGAATATCCGTGTGTCTGCTGAGTGTGGGTTTTTTTTTTGGTTTTTTTTTTGTTTGTTTGTTTGTTTTGTGGTGCGGGGGATCGAACTCAGGCCCTTGTGCTTGCAAGGCAGGCACTCTAATCACTGAGCTAAATCCCCAGCCCCCTGAGTGTGGTTTTTAATACCTGAAAAGTATGGTGCATCCATGCACAGCTCTTAAAAATGAGGAGGGTGTGAATATACAAGTTTGGAAAGAAATCTGACATACTTGTTAAAGAGCTTCTGAAGTATGGCCCCATCTTTAAAAAGGAAACAAATTACACGCACATGTGCATTTTCTATATGCTCGCATTTCTGTTTGGGAAAATTCTGGAGTGATGGTTGTTAACCTGGACTCCCTCTCAGAAGATAGGAAGGAAGAGGGTGAGTTAGGAGAGAAGAAAACACGATTTTTCATTGACTGAAAACTTTGCAACATTATTTGAATTTATTTCTATTAAGCACATATTTTGTTTCTTCAGCAAAACTACAGCAACAAAAACCTAGTTAAATGAAAAAGGAAGTTTAACTCATAATTGCCTCACATTGGGCTTCCCCAGCTTCTCCCTAAATCCTAGAAAAACTGGGTCTTGTCACCTTGGTGAGGTGAGGGTATGGCCTCAATCCTGGCAGACGACCTTGTCCATTGGGCTCACCTCCCATAGGTGACTGTGATTCAAGTGTCACAAAATCCAGGATATTAAAAAGTTCTGAAACCAAGAAGAGCCCCTTTCATTGCTTTGGCTCTTCTACTTTTGTTTCCACCTTGGGTAGCTGAATTGATATGCAGTCAAAGAAAGCAAGACTGTCTTGGCCTCAATGGGGTCTACACACCACAGATGACTCCAATGGCCACAGGTGGACTCACCATATGTGTCCACCAGTGGGTGAATGGAGGAAGAAATGTGAGATGTCCGCTCAGCGGAAGCCTGTGTAGCCACAGAAAAGGATAAAGTCTTGTCATTTGGGACAACATGGATAGACCTGGAGACATCATATTAAGTGAAACGAGGCAAGCCCAGAAAGCCAAGTACAGTATGTTCTCACTTGTGTGTGGAAGCCAAAGTTTTGATCTTGTAGACTTTAAGAGGAGCATGGTGGTTGTCAGGACTGGGGAGAGGGAGCAGTGAGGAGAGGGTGGCCAACGCGAATAAGGTTACCACTCGGCAGGAGGAACAGTTTCTGGTCCTTGTTGCTCTAAAGGGTGACTGAAATTGACAACAAAGCACTGTAGACCTCAAAATAGGTAGAAGAAAGGATTTCAATGAACTAACCATAAAGAAATGATAGCTTTAAAGCCAAAGATGTACCAATTATGCAGATTCAACCATTAAGCAATGTATACATGAATTGAAGCAGTGACCCACATAAATATGTACACTTACTACACTTTAATAAAATAAAAACATAGCTGAGGGGCTGGGGACCTAGCTCAGTGGTTAGAGTGCTTGCCTTGCAAGCAGAGGCCCTGAGTTTGATCCCCAGCACAAAAAAAAGTACTTTGGCCTAGAGAGCCATCTCTGAACTATTTCATATAAAGAATAAGTCAGTTGACAGCACTTGTGGGAGGCTAAGGCAGGAGGATCACAAGTCCAAGTCCTGTCTGGGCAATTTAGGAAGATCTTGTCTCAAAATAAAAAAATAAAAACAAGTAGTTGATGATATAGCTCAGTGGGTGAGTGACTCTGGGTTTGATCCCCAGCACCAGGAAAAAAAAAAGAGAATAGTCCAGGAATACTCAGATCTTGCATCCTGGTAACCTAGCTAATGAAAACCCAGTTTTCCTCTGATAGTTTCTTCTCCTTAGCGTTACGCTAAGTACTCTGTTTTGGGCTTTTTTTTGTTTAAAGGAGAAGGCAGCTGAGACAGGGGCAGGAATCAAATCTAAAGATTTCGTCTGAAATTTAGTTTGTCCTCCTTTAGCAGAGAAGCTACCGTTTCCAAAGTGTAAATCTCACTTTCGCGTCGCACGAAGTCTCAACCCCTCTGCACCGCGAATGGAGCAGTAAAGATCCGTGTCGCTTTCCCACAAGGTCAAATGTGCAACCTTCATTTCTTCAGATTTAGTTGATGCTTCTCCAACTAAAATTAGTATTTTTTTATTCCTAAAATTGGAGGAAATAGTAGTTATGGTAGAAATATGTATATGCCAGAGTTCATATTCTTGATAACAAATCTCAGGAATATGTCACTGAATCATCTTTTTTAATGAAATATTTAAACATCGGCAGTTTCATAGGAGTCCCCTAATAAATGAGAAACACGTGAAAAACAGAGAAAGACTTACTATTTGCCCTTTTCGGAACCGCCTGGCTCTTTGGCCCCTGAGACTCATCCAGGGGTGGACTGTTTTCGCTCAGCCACAAGTGGGGGCCACCTGGCCTGAGACTGTCGCCAACAGGGACACAGGAGGGGACGTCTAAAGTCAGCTTTCCCTGCTTTGGGCCACACCTCACTCATTCTTGGGTAAAGCTTTTCCCTAACCCTTTTCAGCAGTCTTTCCAAATACTTCCTAAGCATCTGTGTTAGTATTTGGTTTGATCTCTGCAGCAAGATTCCCTGTGTGGGCAGGTGAGGGAAGTGGGAGTTGAGAAACCTGTCTGCCTCAGCGTCTGCCTGTCCCTTCAGCCCGGCAACCTGACCTTTGCCCCTGGACCACTGTGTTATCTGTATCAGGGGGAGCAACAGCTAGGCCCAGACTTCTAAAGCTGGGCTGGAATTTAGGATCCTCCTGCCTCAGCCTCCCAGAGTGCTGGGATTGCAGGCATATACCACCACACCTGGCTGTGCCCTGGATGTTTTCTGCATGCTCTTTGTGTGTGTTTGTTGGAGCAGGCACACACGAGGTAATGCCTTGTATACCTAATCTGCTTAGGGAAAGGAGGTTCACATGTACTGAAGTACTGACAGAAATACTTTACCTACTTAATCCTGGTAAATCACATGGATTGAACACTAAGCACTTTTCTCATTTTATCCTAATATGGATCCACCAAAGAGGATATATTTGACTCCACCAAGCTGTAGCAGCTGATGCTCTGAGAAGCTTAGTGCCTGATGCCTAGTCCCATAGTAGGCAGAGATGCCTCAGGGCACCAGCCCTTTGGGCCCATGGCTTGCAAGCAACTTCTAGACAGAAGTGCTGGGTCCTGGGCTTCTCTTTACCCCAGAATTATGCTCCTTTCACCAATCATGTGTATTCAAACCCAGGCATTTGGGAGCGAGGGAATCCAGAACTTCAGTGAGTGAGTTAGGATTGACTCAAGGAATCTTTTGCTTATGTTTAAACTAAATGATTCAATTTCTCATCTCACCTGCCCATGAAAACGTTTCGTGAGCAATGCTTTACTTGAAACATGGGCGAGAGGTAAATTATATTTAAATTAGCATATTCCTAATTTATCCAGAAATTTCTAATTTATAATATTTATTTTCTAATTTATTACAATTATTCATAATTTATCCAGGAATAAGTGAAATTGTATTGCATCTTCTCAGTTACTCTGTTTAATTTAAGTACTTGCTGTCTGGGCATCATTGTGCCTGCCCTTGGGGCAAGGTGGGAACTGGGTACCACACAGACCTGTTTCTGGAGCTGCCGAATCACACCATCAGCTTACTTAGTGTACAGACTTCACACTCGTTTTTTTTTTTATTGTTGACACTCATTATTTATTGGTTTTATTTTTATCTTCACCACAACCGTTTGATCTGGGCCAAAATGATGATTTTTAGCCTCCTTTTACACTTCGGGAAGATCGTAAAGACACGACCTGTGTCACATTCCTGGTTTTACAGCTGGTCAAGGCAGATTCGTGTCCCAGATCTTCATGCCCCACCCCCACAGTTGTATTGGAGAGGTCTGGACTCGCTTCACTCTTCATGTTTAAATATCTTATCCACTCTGCATGATTTTGAATGGCGAGCTGAGCAAATGTGCTGCAAGTCAACATGTAAATCTTCCACCATTCGTGGAGGTTTTTGTGGACATTTTCCTGAGGGAGATCTTCCGGCAGTCAGAATACAGGGTCCCTGGACACAGAGGCTCAGCCCCCACTCACGCTGGGGGCTTTTAGGCAAATCAGGGGAGCTATTAAGAAGCATCACTGAGCTGGGGCGAGGAAGGCTGAATTCACCAAGCTCGCGGAGGGCCTGTGAGTACCCCAGCTCTGCCCTTTCCAGGTCTGATGTCTCCGCGCCTGGTGCCCACTGAGATTGACTTTTTAGCCTTCCTTCCCCCCGTGAGGTTTTCTCTGCACAGAGAATTTCAATTGATCCTCCCAACTCGGGGTGTTTTAGAATCATGATCCCTACTGTTTTCCTCACTCCCTCTCCCCTCATGTTAAAAAAGAAAAAGAAGAAGAAAAGCATCAGGACACAAGATGGGGACGGTGGAGAGCTCGGGTCTCGCGGGGGCCGTTCAGACAGATGTGGTTCTTCCCAAGCACATCTGTTGTTGGGACTACCCACCACCTTCTCGGCTTAATATTCTCCATTAGGTCAGTCAGTTAAAAGAAATTTTAAAATGCAGTTGAGACTCATTCGGTGCATTTTTTAACAAACTGAGCCCAAAGTGGGCATTTTCTCACTGACTCAGTCCTGTTCCCCTTGTGATCCCCTTTTACCTCCTGTGTGCCTGGTACCACGTGGCCTGAGCCTCATGGAGACTCCAAAGAAGGGCACAGATCATAATAACATAAGTCAAAGAAGTTCACTTTCCCGTCCTCTTACCCCACCCCACCGTAAGGACAGCTGGTGGCCACAGACCCTGCTCCCTAGGGGTACACGCTGTGCACCAGACCATGGGCTGCCTCCACTGTCGCAGGCCTGGAAGGACCACAGGTGGTCTTGGGAAGGCAGGTGGCCTGGGTCTCTCCTCTGTGTCCCCACTTTACATAGAAGACCTGTTCTGTATGTTAAAGTTCTATGTAAGATTATGTTGCAATTCTTAGAAAAAAATCCTCTGGCCACCTCGCTACAGCCCTCCAAGTCTGAAAACCAGTATTCTAGGCAGCCATCTTATGTGAAATAAGAGTTGTCAAATGGTTCCTACCAGATGTGGACTGAAAACTATGGTAATTATTAAAATTTTAAAAATGTATTAGAGTAAAAGACACCTTGCTTTGAATCCCCTCGAGATCCTCCCTTCCCTTTGAACACACTCATCTCACTCTTGCCACTTCCTGCAGCAGCTCCAGAGTCCTCCTTGCTGAGTGTCTTTAGTCCCGCTGTCCTGGCTGCCTCAGTGTCCCGAATGGATTCAAAATGTTTCCCTTTCATGGCCATTTTGACTTTGTGGAGGAGCCAGAAGCCACATGCTGTCAGATCCAGTGAATAAAGTGGATGACGACACACCATCGTGTTTCTGTGAGCCTGCCTTTCTGTTGGGTGGCACATGGCAGCATTGTTCACCATATTTTTGGTCACACTTCCTAAAGAGGACTCCAGAACTGCTTCAAAAAGTGGCAAGAGTGCTCACTTTGGCAGCACATATACTGAAAAGTGGCAGTGATGACAGGATAAGTGTACCTGAAGCAAAGATGTGTTTTTGAGGGGGATTCATGACAATGTGTCTTTAGCTGTAATAATTTTTCTTTCGTTTAAGCATTCCCCATATATCTGATCACGCTTCATAGATCTCCTGGAGTGCCCACTGGAGAAACCCCGCCCAGCTATTTTCCTCATTTGTGAACAAAGTGAGAAACAACACTAAGACTTTGAGCATTGTTACATCGAAGGTCTTCTATTTAGAGCAGTGGAAACCATACTGACTTGACATTTCCAAGGTTTTGCGTAACTTGAGCACTTTCAATCAATTTCTCTCTGGCCTTTTGTTTTTCCTTGGGAAATTCTTCTCATCCTGCCTCATCTTTAAGTATTCATCTTGTATTGGCTGTCCAAATATACCCAATAATGCTCTCTCTGAAAATATGCCAGTTGTGCTAATTACAGCTAACCTGGAATATTAAATTGCGATGTCTGATCCTAGAGAAAGTAATACTATTCCCCGAAGCATATCCTTGGTGCCGGGGCAGCTTCTATTTTAAAGTTTCCAGTAAAGGCTTTTTCACAGATTGGGGATGATTGTACTCGTCTTGCTGGTCCTCCAAGATGTTGTTGTGATTCTTCTGGGAGGTTTATTCAAACCAACAGAGAAATGTCATGCCCTACTTGGTGGTGTTTTGTAGGCATCTCAACATTTCATTTGTCCTTTATACGTATTTCCAAGTCTGGGCTCGTCTGTTTGGGGAGACCATTTTGCATGTGAGCTGGGTTGGAGTTCCGCAGGCTCGCAGGCCCTGTCTGTTTTTGGACTTCCATGAGGATCTTGGTCCACGCTGGTCTTTGACACACCAGTAATGAGCTGGCTTGCCTCGGCCGAGGTCCTCACCTTCTCTGTCTCGCGTGTGGTTTGTGACTCACAACTCACGTTAGCTCTAGAAGGACACAAGCTGTGAGAGCTTTAGCTCCCGTGGTGAGGGAGCATTTTTCTACCAGTGATGGCTTCTTGTGTGTAGGAGAGAGTTCCGCATCCCAAAGGCTCCAGCCAGACTTAATTCTACTCTAGTCGCAATAAAGATCGCGTCTGATAAAACTCAATTTCCTTTGGCAAATCCTACTTTTCACAGGATAAGCAACTACTGTGTGGATTGTGTCTTTTTCTTCTCTCGAGAAGTGTGTTGGTGGACTTTCTTGCTCGAAGGAGGGAACCCTTCCTTCAGTAGGGAACCTTTCTCCCTGTCGGGATAAATCCACCTGGGCAGCAGGCGAAGGAGCCCCAGTCTCCTGAAAAGAAACTGGACAGACCAGTCCTGTGTCCTAAAAAGCAAATCAACGTGAGACTGAGTGAGGAAGATTTGTGGGGAGTAAATGGGAACCCCTTTACAGGGGAAACTTTCTATTAAAACATGAAGAGCCTTAAAAATGTAAATCGACGCCTTTGGGGCTGGCTGTAATACTTAGGAGGTTTGGGCAACAGTGATCCCCGAGAACGTGTGAGAAGATGAGTTAGCAGGATGTTCATCAGGGTGATGTTTAGTGATCAAACCATGAACACAATACAGGCTTGAAAGTATAAGTAGGGTTTAAATAAATGCGCATCTATCCATTATAAATAAAATCGTAGAAGTACAGTCTCTGGCATGGAAATACAGGTGTGCAAATGTCTGAAAGCTAACTTGAAAACGAAACACACACAGCAATTTTAACACTGTGACTCTGGGATCACAGGTGATTTTAATCTCATTTCCTTTTGCACATCTTTGTTTTCCCGTGTTTGTTTTGTGTTTGGAAGGGGACAGTAGTAATCTATTACAGAAAGAAAAATGTGTGTCTTCCCTACTAAGAAGCCTCAACTCGATCTAGTTACCCCTCCCTGTGCCACCCTCTCGGGCCTCCCCACTGGGGAAGTGACAGCCAGCACCAAGTCTTGCTTGTCTCTTCAGGGAAGGACAGCCCCCCGGTCAGTGACACCCCAGATGATGGCGACGAGCCCATGCCTGTCCCCGAAGACCTGTCCACCAGCTCTGGAGGACAGCAGAACTCCAAGGGCGAGAGAGGAGTGGGTGAGTGGAGTCCCCTGGTGTCCCTCTGCTGTGCTGCTGTGAAACCTCTGTGTATCTTTGTGTCCTTGCAAGACAGTGGCTAAGAAAATGAGTCCTTGTGTCTGCTGCTGTCCTTTATGTCAAGGAAATGAAGTCCAGAGGCGAGGAGGTGAAGGGGGAGGGCTGGGTGTGGTGGTGCATGCCTGTAATCCCAGCTACTCAAGAGGCTGAGGCAGGAGGGTCGCAAGTTCAAGGCTAGTCTGAGCAACTTTTAGCCAGACCCTGTCTCAGAATACAAAGGGCTGGTATGTTGCTTGGTATTTGCTGAATTCAGTCACCAATACTGCAGGAAGGGGGGTGGGGATACTGAAGAGCCAAAGTGGTATGACCCCCACATGCCGGCCAAGTGGCAGAGGTAAAGACCACCTTACCCCGGGCACACCTCCGGCACCCTCTTCTGTCCTCAGTGCACCCGACGAAGACTGAGTTCTGCGGATGTAGATGTCAAAAAGTACACATTTTATGTTTGATGGCAGCAGGACTATTTTTCTCTTCTTTTTTTTCTTTTCTTCCGCCAGCAGTGGGATTGAACCCAGGCCTTTTGCACTGAGCTATGTCCCCAATCCACCCCACTTTTTTTCACTTGTTTGTTTTGAGACAGGGTCTCCCTAAGTTGCCCAGGCTGGGCTGGAACTTGTGAAGTGCCGAGATTACAGATGTGCACCACCACACCTGCATGATTAGTCTGTGCTTCTCAAATGTGAGATTTCCCTGGAAACACGAAATGATAAATGGAAGGTTTTAACTGTTAAGGCACAGTCCGGGCTGCCTGAGTCAGCAGACAGATACTGCCCTTCTCCACGACAGGGCCAGTGTGGAGCCACCCGCCACCATGCTGGGTAAGCTCCGGCCCGTGCCTGCCACAGTCCTGAGTGGAAAGCTTTGCCCTTCCTTTTATTACCAGAGAGCAGAGGCCCAGAGGAGTTCAGCAAATTCACTAGCATCAGAGGCAGAGTCAGAATTAAACTCAGTTTCTGACTCAAAGCCCAGTTTTCACTCCACTTTGCTATGTTCTTATAAGCCACTAGCTCGTGGGTTCCTTGGAACAAAAAGATAAAGCTGTGATCCGGGAGCATCAGCTTCTACAGAGGCTGCCATGAAGGAGGTGTGGATCCCAGCAGGCAGACAGTTCCTCGTGGCCCCTCTGTCCATACAATGTCCCAGTGCAATGACAACACACGTTGCATGTGGTCCCGTGTCTTAGAAACAAAGTTGACTTCAGATACAATGATTTTCTTTTAAATTTAGCTACGTAATTAATGGCACAGACAAATCGGGACAGTGGCTACAGCCATTTGGAGTAGATGGGCCTGAAGAACATTGGTGAATTCTTTGTCCCCAGCTAGAAGTTGCTGCTGTTTATGGGAAGGGAAGTGGGAAGAGAAAGAGCCCTGGACCTGTCCCTCCATCCTGCACAGGTCAGCCACCACGTCACTCCAGGGCGTCTCCATGTTGGGACTCAGGTGACACAGATGACCTGCTGTGTGGCGCTGGATGTGTTTGTTCTGAGCTGGCCTCCCACTGACTGCTGAGTGACACTGGGGTTACTGTTGGCGGCACTGAGCAAGGCTCCTTTCTGACACATCTGTGTAAATGACGGGGCCAATTTAAATGAGGTTTTAATTGCTCTGATAGTGTACACACTCAGGAAAACCTGCAGAGGTGGCACTTGCCTAGCTGATGAGGGTGCCCTGGTCCCCGAATTCGTTTAGTCCTGAGCACCCGGGGCAGCGGGCACTGTGTTCCTGCCTGGGGCAGCACGTGCACACATCCTGCCCGAGGCAGTGGTGGGGAGGCGGGCCCAGGGACAGGAGCCCAGAGAGCACCGGCTGGCCATTTCACGTCCTGAGAGCCATACTTAGCATCAGCGGGGAAAGCGGTGGCTCTGCCCCAAAATCCCCGCAGCCTGGATCCTCCCGGCGCCCCGCGGTATGGGCATCCTTTGGGGAACTGAAACTCGGCTGATTCCTGGAGAGTAGAGAGAGGAAGGTGCAGCGCTCTTAGTCTGAATCCTTGTCATAAACGCCTTCAAAATGACCTCGCTACCTGTCTCTTATGAATTTCCGAGTGTGAGACAATCACCAGCAGCACCAGGCATGCTGGCTGGGCCCTGGGACCCGTCCCCTTCACCCAGAGCCCAGCTGTCAGTCCCAGGTGCACGTGGAGGGGGTCCCTGGGCCATTTCCTGAGGGCTCCTCTTTCTGCGCCTTACCATGTGTGACCTGATGTTCAGCCCACTTGTACTTCCAGGTCAAGTCTAGAAAGTAGGAAATTCAGAATTGTGGGAATTAAAAATGCCGAGAAATCTCTGGGCTTGCTTTGGCGATAGCAGTCACCGTGGCCTCACGGACGAGCAGGGAAAGCATCGGGAGAGGGCGCTGAAACCCTGGGCAGGCGACGGCTCTGAGAGGGACTGGAGGCCAAAGGAGCGACTGCTCTTGGCCAGGCACACAAAGGGTACACCAGGCAGGGCAGCAAGTCCAGGACCAGACAGCAGCAGTGGGGAGAGGGACTTAGAGGCGATGGCAAGGACTGCAGGTGACCCAGCCCTAGCAAGCAGACCTCGGAGATGCCAGGCTGTCCACTACAGTTCTTGAGGCAAGTCCACAAGCTTTTAGGTTGTTTATTAAAGTAACTGATAGCATGTAGCAGGCGCTAAATGGAGTATGGAGATAACAGGAGAGAGCAATCTTAACATGTAGGAAGGAACTGCGGCTCAGTGGTAGAGCATTCGCTTAGCGTGTGTGAGGCCCTGGGTTCAACACCTAGCACTGGAAAAGTAAAATAACACAAGGGGAACATTCATGGATTAAAGGAAATAAATATGATGCCGTACTTCATCAAGTTAGTCCGCAAGAAGTAGGTCCTAAGAGCACAGGAATGAAAGGAGAGGTGACGAAACCAGAACTCCTCCTACAGACAGAAGTGAGGTGCAGGGGAGGGGTGGGGTGCACTCAAGAAGGGACCAGTCCGAGACCCCTCGCCCTGACCTTGGGCCTCAGAGTCCTCCTGCCTCTCCTGTCTGAGCCTCAGAGTCCTTCTTCTAAGAGGTTGGGGACAATGGAAACAAAAGATGTGTCCCAGAATGGCCTCAGAGGTTAGATGGGGAAAAAATGTAAATCTTTTGCTGCAGACAAACTAGCAAAGACAGAAGAAGGGCAGAAAGGGGCAGAAAAAGCATGCAACTTGCACAAAACAGAAGTTTTACAGGGGGACAGAAAGGCTCCAGGACGCTGTTGTAGCTCAGACTGCGAAGGGGGGAAAGAATAGAATACTTCGCATCCCTGAGAAGAGAAGGGGAAATTCACTGACAATTAATGCATGAAATGAGCAAACTGGAAGCAGCCAGAGGGGAAGAGCGGATTCAGGGAGACGAGAGGGAGAATAAAGGCAAGATGCGAGCAAGCGATGGGCGCAGTGAAGTCCAAGTCCGGGGCTCCTGCGGCATTTCAGGGAGAGTCGGGAGAGGTGAAGATGGGGAGATTTGCTCGGCAGGGAAACAGACGGGGCCTCTGAACAGTGATGGGACATTATGAGGGTTTAGAAGGATCTCATCTCAACCAGATGAGCAGACCACGGTGATCTGTGCATTGTGGGCAAGAGTAGAAAACCCCTCCTGGGTGCACGGAGGCTGCACAGGCGGCGGGTCATTCCCAGGTGGAAAAAGGGGACGTGTTCACACCTTGCCCTTTAGGAAGGACACTGTGGGTCTGTCCATGAACACAGGGGGCCAGGTGACGGACAGAAGGCAGAGCAAGGCCCCCATTTCCTTCCAGGCCCAAATAAGAGGAAACAAAGGATTCAGAGTGCAGCTTGAAGGATTTAAGTTAGACTCAAAGGAGAACTTTCGGGCAAGGAGAGTTGTAGTCATCAGCACGGTCTCCTTAATGAGACTCCTTAATGAAGGGGTCTCTTTAAAAATGAGAGAACTCTCCGCTCTCTGAAGTGGTTGTGTTGGAACTGTTTAAGCTCACCCAAAGTGCGCATATGCACCAAGAGAAGGGGGGGTGGTGATTGGTCCTGAGAAGCCTTGACCGGGCACTCAGAGTCTTTCTTCTTTTGTGAATTATGTCAGGATTGGCATCTAGGGAGCAAATGGCCATGTTGCATTAAAAACCTGGCAAGCCAGAGGTGATGGTGCACACTCAGGAGGCTGAGGCAGGAGGACTGCAAGTTTGAGCCCAGCCTGGGCAACCTAGCGATGTAGCAAGACCCTGCTTCAAAATATGAAATAAAAAAGAACTGGGGACATAGATCCTCGCAAGGGCCGTGGGTTCCACCCCCGGTACTGCAAACAAACAAACATAAAACCTAACCCCAAGTTACTTTCTTTCCTCCCTCAGCAGTACTTCCATGTTCTCTTCTGTCTCGATGTCACAGCATGATGCGTGTGACTGTCTTGCTTCCTCTCCGCCCTTCTTTGCACATCTGTGTCTTGCAGTGGACAGGCACAGGGGTCTGAGGCGCCCTTCTGACTGGGCTCTGAGCAGGACCGGCCATGAATAAGGAGGACCCCAAGCCCCTACCCCGAAATGATGGCGAGGGGAGGGTTGAGGCAAGAGAGGACCATGCCTGACCGAAGCGACAGGCAGATTAGGGTTTAGACTCAAATCCAAGAGGAAACTGGGGGAGAAGTTCTAGGACAGTGTTGGAACCATGACGGGTACAGGGGTAATCAGCTAAGGAGCTGAGCCGACTTTGGGTTGGGCAGGGCTCACTAAAGACTCACACATGGAGCCAGGCATGGTGGCACACATGCCTGTGATCCTACCACGCAGGAGGCTGAGGCAGAAGGGTCACTGCAAGTTCAAGGTCAGCAAGACCCTGTCTCAAAAACAAAGACCAAAAATTGGGACATACTTGGCGGGACCCACTCCTAGGCAGAGGGAAGTGTGAGTTGGGTGTGGAAAGAGAATGTGTTTTTGTCTGCGCCCACCTTGTCATAGAATTAGCTTCCTTGGTTCTCTACCAGCTTGAGTGATCACCCCCCACCGAGAGAACAGAACCTGTTTCCTTGTGGTCTATCTCAGGACTCAAGCACTGGGAGTCGCATCTCAGTCTGGTGTTCCAGGACCACAGCTCTGAGAAACAGCACCAGAACTGGCACAACTTTGCCCCTTCACATCGAGTACTTCCACCTGGGTTTGATTTCACCCTGGCGCAATTGGAAAAAAAAAAAAAGAAAGAAAATTTCACATGGTCCGCTCTCCTGGGAATCCAGAGAAGAAATGATTAGGTGTGCAAAAACAAACATCTTTGCCTTTTGATCATTCAGTTGAAGTAACACAAAAAAAGGTGATCGGTTTTCCCCAAACAGCCCCTTGATTTTAAGGCCGTAGGCTGGAGGCGAGGACACATGGCGCGCGGCAGGCTTTCCTGCCAGGGGAGCGCTGGAGAGTTGGCGGGATGGGAGGCGCTGGTCCCCGAGGCGAGGCGGGCAGCGGGTTTCAGTGCGGATGTGAGCTGCTTATCTCATCAGCGGCGAGAGGAAGTTGCGTTATCTGTAGAGAGCATCGCTCCCGAGCTGATAAACCCGGTTAGCTCGGGAGAAATATTATCTCGCAGTATCTGAGTGTAGCTGCAGGAGCTCAGCATGTTCGCAGGCGAAAGAGGTCGCAGCAGAGAGCTGCTTGCCCAACTTCAAGGGGCCGGTGGCTTGGCCTTTGGGTTTTGTTTTCCTCCTTCTCTGAGGAATCACTAGAAGTGTGGCCTTTGGAACCTAGATTGCCTTTTCTGGTTTAGCCTTCTCCTGCCTGCAGAGTTCTGCGTGGTTCAGATGAGGCAAATCTGTACAGGTCTGTGTCATCCGTCCCTCAGGTCACTGTCTCTGCCGTGAAATGCCTGTGAAGGCAGAAGTCCAGCCACCGCGGGCGTTTCCCGCAGTGCGTGAGGACAGTGTTAGGAAAGCCCTTCTCCCACCCTCCCCACCCAGCCCGCCATGTACCCCCCCCAGGGGAGGCTGGTCTGGGACAGGTGCGTCGCTTCCCGCTGCAGAGCAACCCCAAAGTTGCGGACACGCCGGTTCCCTCTGAGGCGCTGTGCACCCCCCACCTTGCCGGTCAGTGCAGAAGGTCCAGGAGCTGTGACAGTCATCACCAAGCTCCTGGACAGCCAGGTGCCCCCAACCTGGGAAGAGGCCCCTGTGCTGCCCCGGGACCCATGTGGGCGGGGAGAGGGAGCGGCAGGGGCTTCAGCAGCTCCTCGGAGGACACGGACACGGATGCGGCTTGATGTGACTGTGGGACAGACATGCTCTGTGTGCGTGATGTATGTATGTGTGTATGTGTGCACTGGGTATATGTGTTATGCACATGTGCATATATGACAGGTTTCTGTGTGTATGCATGTTTGGGTATGTATGTTGTATGTGATTGTGTGCTGTGTATATATGTACATGTGTGTGGTGTATTTATGTGTGCCTATGTGTATGCACATGGTTGTATGGTATGCGTATATGTGTATCTAGTATGCATTGTGCTTGGTGTGTATGTGTCTGTGTATGGTGTGTACATGGGGGCATGTGGCTGATAAAAGACCACAGCTGTTCTGGGAAGCTATGTTTCTGCCCAGGAGCTCTATGGGTGGTCCAGGCCCTGGTGTAAATGTAGGTGTGTGTATGTGCATATGTCTGTGCTCTGTGGGGTGTGTGTCAGTGTATGTATGTGAAGATGCATGTAGGCATATTTATGTGTACATGTATGTGTGTATGTGGATGTGTACCTAAGTATATGCAGTTATGTATGTAAGTACATGTATGTAGGTATGCGTAGGTTGGTGTGTGTATATATGTGTATATGCTTCTGTGTATATGTGTGGCTGTGTGTAGGTATATGTATATAGGTGTGTGTGTGTATAAGTGTATATAGAAATGTGTATGTAGGTGTGTGTATATATGTGTGTACATATATGCTTATGTGCATGTAGAGGTAGGTACATATAGGGATGTATGTGTGTGTGTATGTATGTATGTAGATCAGTATATGCGGCATGTGTATATAGGTGTGTGCATGTGGGGGTGTATACAAAGGGGTGTGTGTGTGTGTGTATGGGGTGTGTGTATTTGTAGGTGTGTGTAGGTATATGCATGCAGGTGTGTGCACACAACTGTACATGTCGGGGACCCTGCAGGTGGTCCATGCCCTGGGTCTGTGGCGTGTGTGTGTATATGTATGCATGTGTGTGGGTATGTGTACATAGAGCTGTGTGTAGGTATGTGCATGTAGATGCATGCACACAGATGTGTGTGTCTAAGAGCACCACAGGTGTCTGGACCCTGGCTCTGTGGCATGTGTGTGTATATGTGTGTGCATGTCAGGTGAGTGAATGCATGTATGTGTGTGGGTGTGTGCAGGTATGTGCATGTAGGTTTGTGCAGACAGGTGTGTGTGTGTGTGTGTCTGGCACCCTGCAGGTGGTCTGATCCCTGGCTTTGTCACATATATGTGTGTATGCATGTAAAGTGTATGCATGAATGTATGTGTTTGTGCCTGTAGGGTGTTTATACGTGCGTATGTGTGCATGTAGTTGCGTGCACACAGGTATGCGTGTCTGGCACCTCTCAGGTGGCCCTGGCCCTGCTCTGTGGGGTGGGGGCTCCCTGGCCCCCCTGTGACTCCATGCCTGGGAGGGGAGGGCACCCCGCAGTGGCCATCCTGTCCATGATGCACACTCCAGGGTAGTACATGCCTAGACAGTCGCTGGCCCTGCTGTGACCTCGTCCCTATCACCCTCATGGTGGTGCCGTGGGGGACATTCCAGGGCATCTAGGACAGGTGACCCTGGGACAGAAGCACAGACATCCCAGCCCGCGGTGACCCACAGCTTCACCTCCACCCGGTGCAGACTGAACTGGTGTGACTCGAGGCGCCCAGCTCGCCTTGCTCAGCACTGAAGGATGAGCCGGGTGAGGATGCAGGTGGCAGTGCCACTTTGGCAGTGTGTTCCCACCATCTTTGGGTCACCGTGAAGCCCAGCAGGTCTCCATGTCTGGCCTCCATGGAACCCCCTTCAGGGTGGTGTAGACCCTGCTCCCAGGTTGGTCTCTGCCCTCCTGAACTGAGTAAGCCCCGTTCAGTCACCCTCCACTTTGCTCAGCAAACGGAGGCTGACGGTGCAGATAAAGGCACACGGCACCAAGTGGGAAGACTTGCAGATTTTCCTTCCAGGATGTAGACAAGGAGGGCTCTTCCCTGTGGGGCTGCATGTGGAACGGTTGGGACATGGGGAGGATTTGCAGAGCAGCTCAAGTCCAGCACAGCTGGAAAAGTCGGTCCTCCTGTGACTGTTGGAGAAGCCAGGAAAGGACAGGTGGGTCTCAGGGACAGAAGGGTCTCAGGGTCTCCCTCTGGGCCCAGGAGTGGCATTTGGAAGGGGACCATCCACGCATTTAGATCTGGGGAGCAACCCACAGCATGTGCATTAGGAAGTACACCCTCATGACAGGGAACAGCGTGAGACCAACAAGATCATGGGCCCCAGGAGGAAAAAGCTGTCCCTGCCCATAATGTTTGTCCACTTCCCCGATGTGGGCTGGGATGACGTGGCCAAGACTTCCACTTTGGTGACGAAGACAGTGACTCTGTGGAGGACAATGGGGAATGTTCAGAGTCAGGTTACGGTAGAATTCAGTGCTGGTTCCTAGCCAAGGAATTTTTTGGAATATTCTGGAGAATGGTCACAGGGTCGGGATTAAGTTCAGATCTAGTGCTGATTCCTAGCCAAGGAACATTCTGGAACACTCTGGGGAATATTCACAGGGTCAGGACTAAGGTAGGATCTAGTGCTGATTCCTAGCCAAGGAACATTCTGGAACACTCCGGGGAATATTCACAGGGTCAGGACTGAGGTAGGATCCAGTTCTGGTTCCTAGCCAAGGAACATTCTGGAACATTCTGGGGAATACAGGGTCAGGATTGAGGTAGGATCTAGTGCTGATTCCTAGCCAAGGAACATTCTGGAACACTCCGGGGAATATTCACAGGGTCAGGACTGAGGTAGGATCCAGTTCTGCTTCCTAGCCAAGGAACATTCTGGAACATTCTGGGGAATACAGGGTCAGGATTGAGGTAGGATCTAGTGCTGGCTCCTAGCCAAGGAACATTCTGGAACATGCTGGGAAATGTTCATAGGGTCAGGATTGAGGTGGAATCTAGTGGTGGTTCTTAGCCAAGGGACTTTCTGGAACACAAAGACGTGAGGGGCAGAGGTGGTTCTGTTTCTCAATAGACACAGTTACTCTTAGGCAGTGGGTTCCTCCTTTGTGTGAAACTGTTCCTCCCATTGCAGGATATTTAGCCACCAGTGTCACCTAGAGTACTACCTGGCCCAGGCCCTACAGCACCCCAGATGCCTCCACATATGTCCCAGGTGGGGACCTGATTTAGATGCCACCGTTTGGCCTGAATGCTCACTTTCTTCAGCACACTCCACACATCAGAGCTTTGGAACCCGAGGGGATCAATCTTGGGCTGATATTTCACTACATCAAGAATGTTCCAGAAGCTAGTGTGTGGGTTAAGAGGGAAAACCTGTAGAAAAATTAGGCCAGAAAGGGTTGAAAAACTCACATCTTCACATTTCCAAGCACACTTCCACTTTTTACCTCGTGACCACCAAGCCACCAGTTAACTATGGAAAACATTTTATTTTTAGCAACAAGACCCAGCTGGGCATTATTTTACCTGCCTGTAATCCCAGTGCCTTGGAAGGCTGAGGCAGAAGGATTGCAAGTTCCAGCCCAGCCCAAGTAACTTAGTGAGATTTTTGTCTCAAATTTTTAAAAAATTAAAACAAAGCTCCTGGAGATGTAGCTCAGTGTGAAGGTGCTGGAGATAGGTAGAGAGACAGATATAGACAGATACATACATACATACTTTTTTATCTTAATCTTCAATTTATTCTGAAAATTTAAATTCAAGATCCTATTGTGCTCCCCCAGCTTACTAAGCAGAATAAGATAAATACTATTTTCTGCGTTCAGCTTTGGGTCCCAGTTTTATTTTCTGCTTTGTTCTCTCTGTGTTGAAAGAATTGTTAGCTCTGCATGTAAAACAACAACCGACATTTCGTTAACTTTCCTTCGACATGGGGTTTCAGAAAGAAATGGAAAAAAAAAAAAGGTTCTGGGCTGTGGTTGCCAGTTTGCCACCTGTGCTCTGTGCTCCTATCTGGTTAGGACATTTTCTGATTTGGGAAGTGTAAATATAACCTAGAAAAAAAAAAAAAAGAGCTTCCCCTCCTTTTATGCAAAACTAGAGAGGTTTCCACAGAGAAGTAGAGGAGAGCCTGAAGTCTCCACAGAGCTGGGAGAGAGGGACAGACAGGGGCAGACGCTGGCTGAAAGGAGCAGCCGCCCTGGGAGCCCTCCACCCAGCGAGGCCGGTTAGGTCCTCATTTCCATACGAGATAAGCCCAGTTTTCTTCAAGATCTTAACAGGAACTCTGTTTCACAAACTACCACACATCTACTCAGGGTTGAAAGGTCCTTTGCCTGTTGGGATTTGTGGGGTAACAGAAACTTAGGAAACCCCAAAAATGTGTGCCAAGCACAGACAGCCACCAGGAGTCAGCCAGCTGCTGTTGTGAGCGCACTCACTCTGCCAGGCCGTTGTTAACCTGTGGTAGGTTGAAGTCCACGGTGTTTGGCAGTGTTTACACCACCGGCATTGGCAAGTGCTGCGATTAGGACTGTTTTGGTTTGCTTTCGGTCATGGTTTTTGAGAGCGGATTCTCCTGTCCTGACAATCCCATTCGAATGTCTTGGCAGCAACAGTGAAATGTGAAAGAGGGAATCTGTTTGAGGACAGCTATGCGTCCGTGTGATTCATGGAAGGAGTATTAGAAAGAGGGTACAGGGTGCTATGGGACAGAGAAGGGTGAGGAAAGTCTGTCTAGCAGGAATTGCTTTCTGGTGACTCTGTGCTGTTGGTGTCAGGACTGGAGAGGCTGGAGCAGCTGGGCTCTGTGTTGATGAGTAGCAAGCTTCTGCAGCGTTTCGTTTGGCTTACGGGAGAGGATTCTGTATCTTATTTATGAGCTACCGTTACTATTTCTGTTTATGTTGGCTTGAAGAATTTTAAAATGCAAAGGGAGACTCATCTAAGTTACATTCATATGTCACTAAATTGCAATGATTTTTCTAGAAATATCTCCGCCTCCCGTATCTTCCAAATCATGGAATGTGCTTGGTTGTCTCCACGGAACAGCAATCGTGTTGACTCCTGTTGATTAAATACCACCCTGAAGTGTGTGTGCAGTCTGAGATGAGACTGTTTCAGCTGCCCTGGTTCCTGTAGTGGCTTCTAGGGACGCTGTCTGACAAGCTTTGGCAGTATGTCAATGTTCAGGAGGATGGTCACAAGGCCGACTTGCTGAAGGGGACAGGAGTGCCTTTGGCACCTGCCACTGGCTGGAGCTCACGTTCAACGCCCTACTTTTAGGAGTGAGTTCAGGGCAGGCGACCTGGCGGCAGGTCTGGGGTGTGTCTTCACCAGCCTCGCTGCCAAAACAGCACTTCCCCCAGGGGATGTGGCTGCAGGTTGTCACTTTCCACAGAAGTCACCGGGCAAGGATTCCGGTGAAGCCCTGCATATCCGGCGTGGTCCCTGGCGTAACTGAGGGCGCACCTCCCTGCCAGCACTGGAGGAGGTGACGCAGCCCAGCGGGGACTGTGGGCTTTCGCTCTTTCAGAATGAAGGACCATCGCCCCAGAAGTGAAATCCTGTAGTAATGGGAAACAAACTTTTATTATAGCCCTCCAGGCAGCTCGATGATTATTTTTATTATTATTCTTGGAACCTGGCAGAATGTCAACTGCTTTTGCAATATCTCCGCACTTTCCAGTTGAACTTGGTGGCAATAAAAATAAGAACCTGCCAGTGACCTCAGAGCGTCTGTCTGCTTCTGTTTCTGCTGTAACGTTTAATAATGACAATTAACTGTTACCTGGCAAAGCTACTTATTTAACCTCAGCAACTGTGGTTGAAGCAATCTTGGGTGAAACTAGTGTTCCATGGAGAATTCAAGGGTGTAAATGCAATCGCTTTGACCTCTCGGGAGATGATGCGGTTGCCACATTTACTCGCAATTTTAAAGGACATCATGGCTCACGTGTGGGCTCCTCGCTGGTTTTCAGATGTGACTTCATAGCTGTGGGCATGAACACTTCTGTTAAGCATTGTGTTTGTTAAGTTGATTTTTCCCATTTCAGTATTTATTTTTATTACTGATAGAAGGTTCCCAGAAGGCTGTCTGGACCTCAGCCTGCCCCACACGTGCACACCACTCCCCTGTGCACATGTGCGCCACCTGTGGCTTCCCCACAGGCCCTGGGCAGACAGCCCCAGCCCGGCCTGCACCCTCAGAGATGCGGCCGCCTGGGACAGTCCTGGCTCGAGGGCAGGGGCTGAGAGATGCGTGGCAGCCGGTGTTTCTGGAACACACCGTACAATCTGCAGATCCTGCCTTCCAGGTTGGCACTGCCTGGGGTCGGTACTGAAAGTCCCTGCAGAGTGACCTCTCGATTTGCTAGTAACCACATTTACTCGACTCAGAGGACTCAGGTGTTAGTATTTGAAATGTATACTCCATGTGAACAGTTGATGAGAGATCTTACGTGTCCTGTACCACGTCCTCAAGATGCAGAGGGTATTTTATGCTTACGCCATGTCACAGTGTGTGTTGGCCGCGTTTCCTGTGCCCAGAAGCAAATGAGTGGAGAGCACCCTAGAACACTGTAGCATCATGCTGTGAAAACCAGCTTAGATTAATCCTCGCTGAACTTTAGCCAGAGACGAGTCATTTGTCAACTTTCTGAAAGTGGTTTTTCAATCAGGCTGCTCTTCAGAACATCTTCTCCGTGGTCATCACAAATTCATTCAGAGTGTTGTGTGTTCGCCCCTCCGTTCTCTGGCCCGTATCTGATTTGGAGAGTCTGGGTCCAATATCACTGCACCATCCACTGGGTCCATCTTATGAAGGCCCATACTGAAGACGGCTCTGGCAGGTGTTTGCTGAGGTGTGAGGTCATGAGAACGCAGCAGCATGAACCGTCGAAATCAGATTCACTCCTGTTTCTCAAAGCAGAGTCGCTTTAAGAAACAGTGAATTTCAGTTTTGTTTTTGTTCCTCCATTTTATTCCTGAGTACTCTGTGGTCATGTTTTTATGTGCAGAAAAGTAATTCCTTTCTTGGTTCTTGGTGCTGGGGGTCAGACCCAGGGCCTTGGGCAGGCTAGGGAAATGCTGTGCCCCTGAGCCCCACCTCCAACCTGAGGACTTTAATTTCTTTAATTAAAGTTCTTTGAAACAAGGCGATTACTTTGAGGATGTAACACACGTCCCGTGAGAGTGCACTGGAGGGCTGGCACCAGGGAAGGCGAGCGAAGAAAGTGACACCTTCCGTATGCCCCATGATTTTGTAAATATGGCAGCTCCTGAACCCTCAGGCTACTTCCTAAAAGATGGTGCTGCAAGCCAGGCTTCTCTCAGGCCATTGTTGTGTTTGATTGCTTTCTTTTTTTCTTTCTTTCCTTTTATCTTTTTTCTCTCTTTTCCTCTGTCCTTCTACCCTCCTCCCTTCTATTTCCTTTTCTTCCTTTCTGCCTCTCTTCCTTCTTGTTCCTTATTTCCTTCTTTCCTTCCTTCCTTTCTCTCTCTTCTTCAGTTTTCTACCTTCCCTCCCTTCCTCTCTTCCTCTTTTCTTTCTCTCTCCTTCTTTCTTTTCTCCTTTCCTTCTTCTCTTTTTCCCTCCTTCCTCCCTCCCTTTCTTCCTTTCATCTGAGGCCTGTGCTGTCCTGTGGCAGAGGGAACAGGCTGCTGGGGACATTGGGCACAGCCCAGCCATCACCCATGTGATGAGCTCCCTGCGGTGTGGTAAAACTGGAAGGGACTGAAGAGTCAGAGCTACACCCATCTGAAGCCATTTCGTTCTTGCTTTTTGAAACTTATTTAACAAATTAGTCAGGGATTACCTGGTTAAAAATTTATTGGTGAGGGGAAAACATTACAGTGAGAAAGTTCTGGAGTAAAGTGTGGTGATCCCTCTCCTTGGGTGCCCATGGGGGCGACCCCATGTAAGGACCCAGGCTCTGGACGTGACTGGGGCCCTGACCTTGGGAACCCGCACCTGTTCCACTCACACTTACTCTGTGAGCCCCTCTTCACTGTTACCCTCAGAGACCCAAGCACATGCTTCTGGCTATTTCAGGCCCAGTTACCTTTTTCTTTTAGAAATACAGTAGTTAAAAGTCCATTTAGAGCCTACATTTTCTAATGGTCTTGATTTAGCATGAGGAATGCTGTTTTTGGTTCAAAAACAGGTTTTAAGTGCATAGTAGTGAGAATGATTTTGTGGAGGACCTTATAAATTTACCCTGAAATTCTCTTCAGCTCCAGAAGCTGAGCCCAGCTTAGTACAGGTGATTCAAGGTAGAAGTTTCAGCCTTTCAGCCTTCAGGACCAACTCTCGGCCTCACTGGAGTTGAGGTGTAGAGGGCAGCTCATGCACAGAGTGCCTCTTTCTGACTCTGCAGAATCCATTGGATGAGATCTATTTCCTCCTCTGTGTATGTAGTTCAGAACCTCAGTAATGTAATGGCCAGGCCGAGAGGGTGCACCTTTTGCCCTGGGTTGACTGTGCCCGCATTCCCTGCCATGGATACCCAAGCCACACCCTTTGGGGGCCTTCATCTTCCTTCCTTTGTCCTTTCCAAAGAAGTCCCCAAGAGGTTACTCGGCAATGTTCCTAAACTCCACCTCTGTGCGTGGCATCAGTCTGTCAGGCAGGTCATCCACATCTCAGCTTTAGTTTCTTTGCATTCCGGGAAGATGTTACAGTTTCCACACTGTTTTCCTAAATCCATCCGAGTCCATCTAGAACCATTTTGCTCCTTTGTATCAGTGCTACAAATACAGACATAATGCAGATAAGGAGATCTGAGATACCAGTAGCCCGGCATTTGGATGTAAAATACTATATTTATTGGTCGGCTTTCCTTCTGCTAGACACAATATCCATCACTCACAGTGTAAAGGAGGAGAAGCTTAGTGGGGCTTATGGTTCTGGAGATTCAGTACACCGTCGACTGCTTCCAAGGGAGGAGCATCATGGCAGAAGGGCATGAAGGAGCAAAGATGCTTACTTCATGGTGGCCAGGAAGCAGAGCAGGGGACAGCACCAGAGAGGAAGGGACAGGGACCAGATACAGACCTCGAGGTCATGCCTCCATGACCCACCCAGACACACTGAGATGTGAGCTCCAGCAATCCTCAGATCCCAAAGCCAGTCAAGCTGACCCTCCGCCGTAACTGCCACAGCTACCAATGGTGTACTCTGGTTATTCTATAACACCCTGTGTAGGTGGAATGCAAAATCCACGCAGAGAGACACATGTGCTCTTGTTCCTCAGCCACATGACAACTAGGTGAAAAATGGAAATAAAATGAGCATCTTGACTCACTCAGCTCAATGCATTGTGAAAATTGTGTTTAGTCCCTTCTCCTCAGGCTGGCTTTAGAAGTAGAAAATCATCTCAGGAGGGAATTTAAAGTCAGGAATCAATAGTTTAAAGACAAAAATACTTAAAAGGGAAGGGAGCTGTGCTTACACAATTGAGAAAAAAATAAAATGTCCTATCTAAAAATTTAAATGTAAGTCCAAAAAATAAGAGAAATTAGTATTTTAAGTTTTGCTTAATAATATAAGTTTCTTTGCAGTCTGGCCATTGAGAGGATCACAGTGTCTGGCTTCTCCCAGCCCTTATGGGTACAAATAATCCACATGAATAGACTCTTGAGATCTCAGAAATTATTTTTGCATCCTATGTTGAATTACCAGCCTGTTAAAATGCTTATGGGCATGGTTTTATCTGACTGAGTCCTGAAAACTGAAAAGAAATATAAATGCCTATTGACATATTAGTCAGACCCCAATGGTTTCCAAAGTGCAGTAGCTAAATCCACTGCAAGGCATTGGTCTGACTGTCCTGATGAATCCGAGGTGTGTAAGAACTGGTTCTTTCAAGGAGTTAAGTAGACTGTAGAGGCCTGAAGAAAACTCTGAATCCCGCTCCATGCTCGATTTGGAGGTAATGAGGGTTAGGATTTGAGTGGTGTGGGCAATTCAAGGTACAAGGGACCTAGCCCTGGACCTCTTTGGAAGGCCACTTAATGAGGCAGGTGCTTATTAAGTATGTTCTCTGTCCTGAGCTCCCTGCTAGACACCGAAATCAAAAAAGAGAAGGATTCAGGGGGTCAGAGTTTGCCTTCTGACCATTCTCCTGGCAGAGTGGCGAGGGAGGTCAGGAGCCACACGACATTTCAGCTGACAACAGGCCACGTGCACAGTGGTGGTCCCCAAAGATTCCATCCCTGTTAATGTCACAGCCACCTTAATCTGGGTTCGCACAAGGACAAAACTGCCCAGTGACATGTTTTTTGGAAGGCGTCCCTGGTGCTCACTGACATGCCTGTTCTGGGGTCTGTCTGCACAGGAATGAAATAGAAACACAGAAGCCCTCTACTGCGATGCCTTCCCACCCGCACCGGCCCTAAGCTGGCCACATGCACAGCCAGGGTAGCCAGTGTCAAATTTGCTGTTGCAGAGATCCCTATTTCTGGGAAACGGACTAGACCACAGTCTGCCTAGAGATCGCTGGGCCTCAAGCATAAATTCTCCAGTGTCCCAGCAGAGGCTGGACGCCGGGAGGCACCCACTGCAGGTCAGGAAAGCACAGAAGCACCGAGATGAACTCGTTTCTCCCTAGAGTTCCCTCTGCGTCCATCTGCAGCATAGCTGTGATTTCCTTTAAAGAAAATTTACTAGTGCACGTTTGCCATGCACAATGTTTATATTCATCAAGTGGAGTGGGTACATGCACCTAACACATCTTAATTCCTTTTTCTTGCCCTTCCCCTCCTCTCCCTTTCCCCTTCCTCCATTTCTTGGTCTCCTTTCCCATCTACAGAAGATCTGTCTCCCTGTTTCCTATTACCTTTTATTTTGCTCTTTATGCTTTATTTCACTCAATGTAATGGTTTCGAGATGCATCCATTTTCCTAAAAGTGACTCAAGTTTATTCTTCTTGATGGCAGAGTAGTACTCCACTGGGTGTAAACACCATATTTCCTTTATCCATTTGTCTCTCCTCTCTTGTACTCATTCCTCTCCCTTCACTGTGGACAACTGTAGGAGGCCCCCAAAAGAGTTCCTTTTCCTAGCTAATGTGTGTTATTTCCCCCAGAAAGTAATGAAATAAACACCATAGTATGTTTGCCTGGCATCCCCACTGTTCTCATCCTGATTGGTGTTCTTCAGGATACCCAAGTTTCTAGAAGCCGCACCCACAGGAAACTCAGTGGCCTCGCCAAGGAACATAGAACGCTCCTTGCTGCCCGGGAAGGAGTTTGGCTGTATCTGCATCTGCCCTCGCTCACGGGCTGCTGGGGGACAGACTGCCAGCCAGCCATGGGCTCCTCGGGGCTCACGGCTGTGGGTCTGCAAGCCCACAGGGAGTTAGGTGTGTTCTCAGCACTCCTCACATGTGGCTGTGCCCACCCTGGAGGCAGGGCTGAGTGGAGGTGTCCCCTCCTTGCTCTTCTGGGTGGTGGGGGCACACCCAGATGCTGAGGTCCTGCAGCCTTGTCTGGCGGGACCTGCCGACCCAGAGCTCACGAGTCAGGCACTCAGGAAGATCTGAAGACCCAACTCCCTGTGCCCGCAGGAGGGCGCTGCCTGCCGACTGCCGTCGCCTTGTTTGTTTAAGTGCGTCTCATCTCAACCTGTGAGGACCTTTTGGAAATGTCGGGCACAATGAGCAACTCGTTTCTACAACTTCGTAGGCTGCCTGCGGGAAAACAGCCCTTTTCACAGTCTGATAATAGCGTGATTGTTAGCACAGTAAGCTAATCATAGTTAAAGATGGAGTCAGCATTCCTGAGCTGCTAAGGGCTCAATCCCTGGTCCTCGGTGGGTCCACACACCTGTGGGAGGAAGCAGCTGCTGATGGTTTGTTGGAGAACCAAGCTTAACATCAAAAGCCACACTTCTGAAACCGTAGGACACTGAGATTTTGCAAGTTCCTTAAAGACAGCAAAGGCACACCAAGCACCTAAACAAAACCAGGAACATGTACCACTGTCCCCAAAGAGATACTTCTTCCGTTCTGCCTTACTCTGGTGAAGATGGTCTAACACGTAGCTTCACGGATCGCATTTTTAATTGAATTGAATTTTTACCTGGTGAGTGGAAACATTATCTTTAAGCAAGTCGATCTCCTGAAACCCAGAATTTTCGGAGTGCAGTTGAAATGCTGGGTGTCGAGTGATGTGATGTGGGAAGGGCAGGTGGTACACCATACACACGGAAGGATTTCTTAGAAAGTTCAGGTAAAAGGGAACCAAGTCAGGAGGGTGCTTTAGAATGACAGTGGGGGAGGGCTCTACCAACTGGTGCGACGCTCATAGTCTGTGTTGAAAACTGTCTTGTTGTTGCTGAGCAAGTCCACTTCCCTTCCATCCCCCTAATTCCCGAAGCCAGGAAGACTGTATTCCAAGATCCATAAGGAAACAGAGCCAGCCAGGGAAGGAGAGAGATTTTACCATCATCCCAGTATGAAGTATGTACTTTTCCTTATTTAGAAAGAATCACAATATCCCCAGATTCTCCTACGATACACCAGGTGCATTTCCAAGAGTTCTTGTTTGATTTCCCATCAGTAAGCCGCACCTTTGCACTCGTTAAATAGTGACAGGAATGACTCGTGTAAGTTTGTCAGAAAAATCAATTCCTTAAAGTCTCGAGTCACTGCCCCTGGAAACAACACGCTGGACTTTTTAGAATCCATGTCCAGCCTTGCCAAAGAAGGAGAAGCAGAAGAAAGCTCGCTCCTTAGTGATTTCATGTGATGCCTTTCGATGGGCTGTGAGCAAGATTCTCACTTCAGAAAGAAAAACAGGAGTGGGACACGTACATCGAGAAATGGGTAGTTTTTGGCACATTCTTTGAGGTAAAACACCTTTTTAGGGTGCTGCTTCCTCATTGCTGTGGTACCAAGATTAGAACAGGGACACGGTGGTTTTGAGCCTGCAAAGGTCATCCACAGATATGGGGGTGTCCTGCCAGGCCACCATCTGGTTCACGGAGTGAGCTAGCCTAGGCCACCATGTCAGACGTGGTCACAGCCAGAGGCACCTCTGAAGACAGACCTGGAGAAAAACAAATGCAATAGAACCTTAGATGGGAGGAAGCCATCTCCGTGTGCGATGTGCTCTGTTGTGTAGTTGGTTACACGTTCGTCTATTATGATGCTCCAGAGACAAAAGCACTGCCACCATTGAATGAACAGGAGTAGATAGGGAAAGGCCGGTGTGCTGGGTGTGGGGATGACGGTTCGGTCCTGCCTGCCCTGTGCCCTCCAGATGGGCCCTTTGCCAGCACACACCCAGGTCTTGGCATTGTTTGCCACCAGGCACTTAGAGTGGTGGGACCTCTTGCTCGGTCACATGGTTGCTGAGTATATAAAATTAAGGAGCTTTATTAACTGATCTTCAAATCAAACAACTTGCCTGAGCCTACGTTTTCTGATTCTAAATTTTGGGCTCTTTGTGCTCTTAGATTTTACTATTTTTTAGGTTAAGCTTGTATGTTTATGACTTTTGCTACCATGAGAACACAAATCCTGTCTGAATGACCCGTGGAGATGTATTATTCTAAGTAGCATTAGTGATCTAGTAGCAACATCTGGCCATGATATCTATGCCCCAACCTAGCTTGGTTTATGAAATATTTGTTGAGTGCATATGGGGACTAAAAGGGATGCGTTTTAAAGTTCTACCAGGGCAGAACATGTAAAATGCTGTGATGGAAGAATGAAAACTGACAGAATAAACCACGGGAGAAATAAGTTTCTAAGCAGTGTAGTAGGCTTTTTAGGAGATAATGGCCTATATTTGGTTCCTTTGAGGATGGCTGGAATTTTAAAAGACTGATAGGAGAAAGGTACAAGGAACTAGGACACAGTCAGGGCCCAAGCACTTCCAGGTGTAGCCACAGAGGCCTGGCCTGGCCTTGGGGTGTGTGTGGGCAGGGCAGACCCCAAGAGGCTGCTGGCACTGGACACAGGAGTGGCCAGAGAGTCTCCAAGAGTGGCTTTCACACCCAAAATGATTTCTGGTGTGGACCGTTTCTTCTATTACTGCCTTTTACTGAGAAAGCTTATAGCGTGTCTCACCCTATTGAAACCGGACAACCAGAGCGCATTCATTCCTATGCTTGAGAACGTGTCACAGGGGCTGGGGGTGGAGCTTGGTGACAAAGCTCTTGCCTAGAATGTTCGAGGCCCTGGATCTGCTCCCTAGAATGGCGAGGAGAGGGGAGGGGAAGAGGGAGGGGAGCAGAGGAATGTGTCACAGAGCCTGCAATAGACGCGTTTGGCATAAGTGGCAGCCCTCCGTGTGCCGTTTGAGTCAAGCCTCTGGAAACAAGAGAGTTTGTCTGTCTTATTTGATAAATACATTCGCACAGCAACAGGATCAGAAATAGCAAAGTTCACAATAAGAAGCCAGCTGAGAAACAGGTGAAATGACCCCCAGGTCAGGAGCGAGGTTTCCACGGAGGAGGATGAGGGCAGGAAGGGCAGCTCTGTGTGGCCGTGGGGACCTGCAGCCCCACCATCAGCCCCTGCATGGCTCCGAGCGGCAGTCACATCTCTGAGAAGCCGGGTGCTGCTGGCATCTATCCTGGAGCCTGGAATCCTGCATTCTCACCCGCATGGAGCACCCAGTGGCTCTGGGCTTCACCTCCTTAACAAGGAGCCCAGCTGCTGAGCCCGGCCTTGACTTTGTTTCTCAAAATGTGCCGGCCTCCGCACATTGCCCATGTCCGCTGCCTTCTGCTGTCCTGAATGTGGCACATTCCTGAACCACAAGCAACTCCCGCCTCCCACCCCCCGATTCTGAGAGCATGTTTGCTGGTGGGGGGCTTGCAGGCACCCCAGGAACCCTCGGCAGGATGCAGAGGCAGCCAGGGGGTCCATCGGATGCTGATAGCTTGTCGTGCCAAGAGATGCTAACCTTGCACACAGATAAGTCCGTCTGGCTCCTGACCGTTAGAAATGTGTCACTGAAGTGTGAAAATACTTACGCGCTTCGATTTCCCATCATTTCTGTTCTTTCATTCCCTCTCATTTGCATGGATTACTCATAAATGTAGATCTTTGGTACGATTTGCCAACCGCCTCGGTGTCAACCTGTGAAAAGGGACTGCCGGGCTCTGGGTGCCACTTCATCTCTGCAAGCTGAGCCGGTGGCCACGGTTAGGTGACAGGTGGTGTCCCAGGAGGCCAGGCCAGAGAGCAAGCCAGCAGCGTGTGCTTGGTTTGACACATTCCCCAGCCCGAAGCCTGCTTTTTCTTACATGCAAGCTGTGCTTTCCCGCAGAGGGGCGTCATGGTTCCGCACCATAACTCCAGGAGTTTGGTTCAATTCCTGCGTTCATCTGGATAAAACAGTGATACAAACTAACGGTGAGCTTGGGAACTTTGGTTTGAGAGCCCTAAAACAGTGACCACGTCACAGTTCTCCATTAGACGCCACCTCTTTCTTCATGTAGGTTTTAGGACGTGGAGAACAGAGGTGTTTGTTTTCATTACAGTCCTGTGATATTGGAGAGCTGGACTAAGCCACTGTATTAGCAGGTTTGTTTTTTTTTTTAACTTAAAAAGCCATTTATCTTGGTGAGAAGTCCTGTGTCTTCATAACCTTGATAAACTCAGTTTTGCATGATTACACCTTCAGGTTGAAACACATTTCATTTCACCATTTCCCAGAAGGGGCACTGAATTCACCCATTTCCTGTTTTTCATCTCAGAACGTTCTGTTTCCTCCCTGTCTGCTTTCCCAGCAGCAGGTCCCTGGAAGTGGCCGGCACCGAACTCTTGTGCCCCCGCCTGAGATTTTTGCACCTGGCACCAGCTGCAATCCAAGCTGCGCTATCTTTGTGATCAGAATGGATGTGGGAGTGAAGCTTGCGGTCCGGTCAGGCGTCCCCGGACAGCCCTTGTGGCGGCAGGAGGCTCTGGAGCCTCTCAAAGCTCGGAGCTGTGGTGGGTCTGACACGAGGCCCTTGTGCTCAAGGGTGCCTCGGCTGGCATGTCCTGAACCTTGGCCCTGGTGGAGGAAACACTCTAAAGACAGGTTTCCAGACCACTTCAGCCTGCTGCTCTTGATTTCCAGTGCGTTTTGCCCTTTTGGATAAGGACATCTCTTGCCCTAAGATTCTCTGAAGAGTATCGTTGAGGGGTGCAGTCGACGCTGGGAATTGAACCCAGTGCCTCTTGCCTGCCAGACAAGCGCTCCCCAGAAATGGGCTAACCTTTTCTTCTTAAATTTAGCATGACAAATACTAAGGTTGACATTACGGGGAGGTCATTGGTAGGCAGATACTTTGCATATTACCAGTTCATTGGCTCGTTCACTCATTCTCCTTTTGAACATGTTTTTATTCATTTATTCATTTATTTGTGGTGCGGGGGATGAGCCTGGAACATGCGTGCTGGGCAAGCTCTCTACCCCTGAGCTTCACCCCAGCCTCCCTCGCGCATCCACCCCGGCGGCCGCTTCTCTTGCCTGCCATACGGCAGGAGTGCTGATTGCAGGTTTTCCAAGTTGGTCTGTATCCTCGTTGTGTGGCCTTCCTCGTGCCGGAAGGTGTACTGGGCTGTGTTAATCCACAGCTCCTGAACTTGGTGGGAAAGTCACAAGCCTGCGGCCGGACCTGAAGGATCCCAGCTTTGGCTCCTTGTATCTCTTTCATAGCGCTTTCTGTCTCTCTGCTTTCTAAATCAAAGCTTCTCATCTGCTGAGCACTGAGATGGGAAAGCACCACTTAGTGGCTGTGTACATCGTGCCTAAGCAGAGCGATGAGCATCTCAGGGACTCGCCTGTAAGTGCGGGGACTGGGGCTCAGGGGTTCCCACTTCTCCCGGGTCCTTCTGTAGTTCTCAGTTTTGCTTTCCTCCTCGTCCCGACCCCTCGCCTCGCCGCTGGCTGCTTCCAGGATGTGTGGGACTCCTGAGTGAGGCCGAGGTCAGTGGGAGGGGACGAGCCCGGCTGGGGGCTGCTGGGCTCCTCAGGGGTTTCTCTTTCAAACGTAGCCGCCGAGGCCCGCTGTCTTCGACCTCTTTGGTTTTCATTCGGATCTCTCCAGTCTGAGAAGCTTGTGCTTCTGCCGCTGAAACTTGAAGCCTCATGTTGAAAGCAAACATGAACTACACTCCCCTCTCCACCGTAAAAACCGCATTTTTACTGTTCGTTAGGAATCTTCTTTTACTTGGCCTTCTGCCCTGACTGTCGAGGTCAAAGGTGAAGCTTTCTATGGTTACAGGTAGTACGTGCACTTCCTCCTTACATAGGTTTGGAATTTTTTATGCTTTACTGTGTGAAAATTAATACTGCGCATCAGCAAGGTTATGGCTCCCCATACCTCTTTTCTGACTTAGTTTTTGTGGTTGAATCTCTTCCTGAAAGGCATGAGACAAAAAGGAAAGAGTTGAAAGCCTGGGACCACAGAAGGGTGAGTCAGGACGCAGCAAGAATGCTGGTAATCCCAGCACTCTGAGAGGCTGAGGCAGGAGAATTGCAAGTTTAAACCCAGCCTGGGCAACTTCATAATTTAAGGAGACCCTGTCTTGAACTAAAAAATAGAAAAACAAAAAAGGCTGAGCACACAGCTCAGTACAAAGGCCCTGGATTCGGTTCCCAGTACTGCAAAAATGGATGGATAGATGGATAGAAAGTAGAGGCTGAGGGAAAAGAAAGGGAGACATAAAGACTGACAAGACTTGCCTTTCTCTCTCACTGCTTTTGGTAACCAATACTCTGCTGATGTGTGATGAGCTGTATCAGCCTTCACATTCCCGCCAGGCCACCATGACCGCCCAGACACACCTGGACCCTGCAGACACCTGCCTGCCTCTGCCTCCTTTGTTTCTGCAGTGGGGGTGTTGGCACCATGAAGGACAGCAGAAAACAGTGGCTGTCCCCTTCCTCGTTTCACCTCCATCTTGAACACTGGGGTGCTCTGATGTCATAATGTGGACTACCTAAGCCAGTCCCAGGGACACAGTAGCCAAGTGACTGGTGAGACATAGTGAGGGCATCGTGTGGCAGGCAATGCAGTTAGTGTCTTACACAGGACACAGGTGACGGGGGAAGACATCCAGGCCCCGAGAGTTTGAGAAGCCAGGCGAGCTCTGGTGGTCTCTGGGCCCCACCCCGGGACAGGCCAGTGGCCAAAACCCTGGACCTTTTGGTCCAGGGTGAATATTCAGTGTGTTGCTCTTCCCTGTGTGCCTCTGAAGGTCCCCGTGAGTTACTGACACTTAGTTATTGAGAAGTGCTGCCACCCTCTTACATACCTCTCCCCACCAGCATTATGTCTTCCAGGACCTTAGGCCTGCTCTCTGCAGGCCAGATCCGTTGCCCCGGTCACCCCTGCTGCCAGCGCCAGTCCCTGAGGAGAACCCTGCATGCTGGGACCCGGCCCAGTCCAGAGCAGGGCAGGGTAGGGGTGCAGAGAAGCCACAGTGCCCCCCCGGACAGTACAGATCTGTGGGCTATGAGTTCAGCTCTAACTTGGGATTTAACCCACACGCATCTCTGTGTGGGTGAAGCCCACATGGAGCTGGGAGCAGCCAGTTCATCTGCACAGTGGTACTGGGGGTGAAGGGCGTGAGGAAAGAGGAGAGAGTGGACCAGGACAGAGGCTGTCCATCAGTCACCCCTGTGGTGACCTGCTTTGTCCAAGCAGGCCCCATGCCTGAGTCTCCTTGCCACCAGGGTGCATGGCAGAGGCAAGGTCCCGTGTCCCTGCCGCACTCCTGGGAGCAGCATCCTTCCCGCAGCCTCCAGGGCCGGGGGAGGCAAGGGGGCAGCAGAGCTGGGGCGAGATGCTGAGCCCAGCCTGAGAGGTGACAGAGAAGCCGGGGACACCGCTTACCCTTTCTGGTCCTCTCTAGCATTTCTTTCCCAAGGACTGGTAGCGAATTCCAAGAGGAGCTTGTCAGCACCCTTGGCGATGCACCTCGGGGCCATGTGGTGCATCCCGGGGAGGGCGGAGCCCTCCAGTAGCATCCCCCAGGCTGAGTGGGTGCTTGCCAAAGGCATCACCGTTTATCTCAGCCACACTGAAGGGAAGGATGTTGAGGGTACAGAAACGCCAGCCAGAGCATCTGCCGAGGGATCCTACTGGGAGGCTGCGAGCTGGGCCGAGTCTGTGGGCAGAATGGAGGCCCCGGGCCCCAGTGTGTCAGCCTCCAGCAGGGAACCTGCTCCACCGCGCCGTCCTGCAGGGAGAGGACCAGGACACAAGGGCGCGCCTTCTCCTGGAAGAGAACTCATGCTCTGGGACAGGTGCCTGGAGGGTGACATCCTCCAGGAGAAGGGTGGAGGGCCCTACAGGGGTATCCAGTGAACGCAAGGTCCGGCCGGTGCACACAGGGAGTCCCCACCCAGCAGGCTGTGACCTCCCCAGCCCCCAGGACAGAGGCGAGCAGAGGGGCGGAGCGTCTGTCCACCTCTGCCTCGTCTGCATGGTCTCTGCTTCAGATTCACAGCAGAGTTGAAAGTGCCACTTGCAAAAGCACAGACAGGAAAGGTCAGTCCTTGAGCATCACTCTCACTAAAGATGCACAGATCACAGTGGTTTAGTCTTGGGAGTTGCCGGTGTCTCTTGGGAAGCAAGGAACAGGGACAAGAGGGCCTTGACTACACACCCCCGCTGGCGTGGGGACTTTCGTCCCGTGGGGGCCTCCATGGCTCGGCTGCCGGCCTCCTCGAGGGCCCCGGCCGGCTCCCGCCGCGCCAGTGAAAACACTAGATAAGGGTGTTCTCTGAGCAGCCTCCGGACTCCTCCGCGGGGAAGCCTGGACCCAGAGCCGGGGCCGGTTATCTACACCAGCAGAAGATGCCACAAACGGGTTGACCTGCTGTTGGCTTCTCATTTTCCCAGACTTTCCTCTCCTTGCCTGTTCTCTTTGTTTACGAAATGATATCTCGAGTGTCTAAGAGCAGCCGCCTGGACGTCCTCAGGCTTTCTGCTCCCTTCATCCGTGTTTCGGTCCCTGCCCTAAAATTACATTTGTGATTCTCTAGTAAGGAAGTCTTGCCATGAGTTCACTCTGGCTTTTAAAATAGGAGAGAAAGGTAGAAGGGTGGCCCGCCGGAATTGCCAGGGGTCTCCCGGCTTTCCAGATGCGGCCATGAAGGCAGATGTGCCGGCAGCTGTGTGGGTGGCTTGCTCAGGTGGGTGTGCTCCCCAACCACAAGCTCCCTTCTCAAATTTGATT
Organism: Hystrix cristata; assembly: GCA_004026905.1. NCBI lineage: Eukaryota > Metazoa > Chordata > Mammalia > Rodentia > Hystricidae > Hystrix > Hystrix cristata. The sequence goes on along the minus strand of PVJO010003109.1, from coordinate 78,711 downwards.
CAGGAGCAAAGGCCGAGTGTGTGTGTGTGTGTGTGTGTGTGTGTGTGTGTGTGTGCACATGCGTGTGTACCTGATGAGGTGTGTGCTGTGTGTGTGTGCCCACATGTGTGTCCCCGAGAGCGAGCGCCATTCCTGCCGCCACACTTCCCTTTCTGTCACTTCTCCCTCACTCTCCGAGTGTCGGTTGGGCTCCCTCCCGGGTGGCTTCCTCTTTTCCTGCATTCCTGTATTTCATGGTCCCCTGCTTCCTCTTCTCAGGCTCTTACAATACAGCCAGGAGGATGTGGAAACCCAGTTACACTATGACACGGGCGTGGTGTCACAATCGCTGTTGGTGGCCCTGCCTCCCAGGGACGGAGCATCTGGATGAGGCAGGAGCCGGGTGGGACGGAGATGGAATGGAGAAGTGGGCTTGGGACGCGTGGGCCTCGCCCTGCTGGCCGCCGCCTCTTGCCATTCTGTGACCCTGAGGCGACCCACGCTGCCTATGGAAGGGGAGGGCGCGGTCCCATCCTCAGGACCCTGCGGTCCCCAGATCCCCATGGCCCTCAGCTTCCTCTCCACCATAGAGAGGTGCAGTCGCCTCCACCCCTGAGCTAGGCCTACCAGCGACCCCTGAGGCCCCGCCATGTCTGGGGTCCTGGTGGCCTCTGGGTGGGGCCCAGTCCCTATGTCGAGAGTCCCTCTCGGCTGGAGGAATTTCTCTTCCTGCTTCACTTTTCCAATGTCCTCCTTCTGGGTGACTTCGGAGCTGCGGGCACGCCATGTCCTATGGGGACGGGCACGGTGCACACTCCGGTCCCTGGGCTGCTGTGGGCACATGTCGCCTGAGTCTTATTTCTCTCACTGGGAAAGTGGGGTCGCGCTGTCTGCCTCCAGGGCTGCTTCGGGGTTCAAAAGGTGGCGGGATGGCAACAGCACCTGCAGCTGGATGCTCTCGGGGACTTCTGCGTTGTCATGTGCTCAGGGCTTCTGGGATTCTTCCTGGGAAGCACGCGTGATCTAAAAACAGGTCATTTTCATACATTTCCCAATAAAGTGCTGTTGACTCATAAAAGGAGAAAGACGGGAAAGAAAGGGAAGAACTGCCTGTTTCGGAGAAAAGCTGCTGCTGTGAAGAACAGGACTTTTTGAGACATTGTAATGAAGCAGCTGTCACCTCCTAAGAAAAAGGTGGCATTTGAAGGTTCTTCTGGGGAGATGTGACACTCAGAAGGGCCCGGAAGCCCGAGGTTGCTGAGTGTAGAGCTGAGCTTGGGGCGGTGGTGGGTTCGGTCACAGGCGGCTGGCATTTCTCAGGGGGCTGCAGTGGACTGGACCTGGCATCTGTGCCAGACTCCACCTGTGGAGTCGTGAGACTGACATTTTCTGGGTTTCCTACATGAGGAAGCCGAGGCAGGGCAATGCTGTAAGACTCTCAGGTGCCCGAGCTCCTCCAGGCAGAGGAAGAACCCGGGACAGCTCCCTTTCCATGCAGCTGGCAGGGCCGAGGCCGTGCCCAGGGCCCTGCTAGTGAGTGCCAGCCGGGCTCTAGCGCGATGGTCATGTGGAATAGCGTGTGCTTAGCGTTTGTAAGGCCTGGGGTGAATTGGGAAATGATGGGGGCGGGGGAAAGCAAGAGAGAAGGGGGAAAAGAGAAATTGCAGAGTGTGGTAGCGCCCTCTGTAATCCCAGCACTCAGGAAGGCCCAAGCAGAAGGATCACAAGTTTGAGCGCAGCCTGAGCTGTTTACTGATTTCATAAAAAAATAAAAAATTAAAAAGAACTGGGGATGTAGCTCAATGTGGAAGCCCTGGGTTTGATCCCCAGAACTGAGAAGGAGGAGGAGGAAGAGGAGAACTAGACGGAGGTGGAGAAGGAAGGAAGAGAAGAAGGGAGGGAGGAAGGAAGGAAGAAAAGGAGGAAAAGAAGAGAAAGGGGAAATAAGGAAGAAGGAAACTGGAAAAGCTTTAAAGAGTGCCTCATGAGAAGAACAATAAAATGCAAGGTCTTGTTTCTTGCACCCAAGTTAGCAGTGAGACAACACCCCAGGTTAAAGAGTGTAAACTGCACAACCCAAACCCTCCTTGGTGGGGAAGTCATTGTCACGATGTAGGATTGTGCCACACTGTCACCGCCATTGCCCAGAGCACGTGGGAATGCGGGGCTGCATGCACACATGCACGCTGCTTGCACACACGTGGCCGCTCCTGCACATGCTCCTGTGCACACTGGTGCACCAGGCCAGATGCATCCACCCCCCACAGGCTCCAGCCGCAGCCCTGATCCCAGACTTGCTTTCCTCCGCAGACGGCCAGCTCAGTTACACGCACGCCCAGCGGCCTGCGTGTTCTGCTGCTCTGTACCCACAGGCCGCTGCCTGAGCAGGCACCTGAGGAACAGGCCTTGGAGAGGTGGCCACTGCAGGGATGAGGCTGTGTGGCCGTCTCATGTGGCCCATGGATGCCTGAGATCCCTCAGTCCAGTTAACACGCAGGTCCCCTTCCTGAAGGCATGGTGTGGCCATGGGGTCCCCAGGGCTGGGTGCTTCCCGTCCCTCCTCCCACAGTGCTGAGTCACCCTGTGCTGGGAATTCGGACAGGGACCTGCCGGGCTGGTGGCAGGAGGGGAGGGAGGTCCCACCCTCCGTGTGTCCCGGGGGAGATTACTTTATCTCGGAACTCCCGGGGTGGCACCTGGGCTTCTGGAATCTTTGGGCTGACACGAGGCCAGTTCAGGGATGGGAGGGAATGGGGTGGTGGCGCAGCGCCCAGAGGGGCAGCTTTGGGGACCAAGGGGCAGAACAGACTTCCTTCCTCGGCTCTCTTCTGCCTGTGTCCCCATGTGTTGAGTCAGGAGTGATACAGGCCTTTTTTCTTCTGATTTTTATTTTTTGCAGACTTATTTCTTTTACTCCTTTTTATTAGTATATATTTGCAATATAAAATAATTGCCTTCATCGTGGGGAGTTGGTGCGTGTACATTTCACATCATAGTCTTTTTATTTCCCTTTCCTTTTCCTTCCCTCCCCTCCTCCTCAATCTCTAGATCCCCTTCCCACCAGTGAAAGGTCTAGCTCCCTGTTTCCTATCATCTGTCTTTTATTTTGCCCCTTAAACTATTTATAATTTGGGTTTCTTATATAAGAAGAACCACGTAAGCTTTAACCTTCTGTGTCTCATTTATTTCACTCCACATTATGGTCTCAAGGTTCATCCCTTTGCCTACGAATGATTCAGATGCATCCTTCTTTATGGCTGAGTAGTACTCCACTGTGTAGAGTACACCTCTTTGGCAAGTTGGTGGCATGTGCACAAGCCCTGTCTCAGGAAGGCAGGTCCAGGCCAAGTCACTGTAGTTGCTTTTATCTTCAGCCCTTCGAGGCTGGTGGCCACAGGACAACCTGTCGCTCCTGTGAGAACCACACATGACCCCAGGACCATACGCTATAGCCCCTCCCGTGGCGGATGACAAGAGCCATTTTGTCATGATCATGCCTTGCCCAATTTTTATTGTCTTCTGGCTATCGTTGCTTGAATGTCTCTTTTTCTTCTGTGATTTTAAACCTTGTACTAAGTTCCATCTCTGTTTTTTTCCTTCGTGGTACTGGGGATTGAACCCCAGGGCCTCTGCACTGAGCTGCATCCCCAGCCTCTTTTTATTTTTCATTTTGAGACAGGGTCTTACTAAGTTACCCAGGCTGGGCTGGAATTTGTGATCCTCCTGCCTCAGCCTCCCATATTTCTGGGATTATAGGTGTGCATCACCACCCAACTTCTCTCCCTGCAATTATTCCTCTTCACCTTTCTCCTTTCCACATGATTCTCCTTGAATTACAGGACTCGGAGGCGATGCTCAGAAACATCACTGTGGTGCTTCCGCATCCTCAACAGCATCAGAATAAGCAAATGTTGTTTTATGTGTTTTTTTAAGAAACCAAAAGCAAGAAGATGTAACATGCAGAAACTACCCCTGTGAGTGCTTGTCAGCCTGTTGAAGCCCCCCCCAGCCCACCGTGGCAATCTGGGTACAACCTGGCTGGCCTGAGTTGGGGGGCTGGATCTTCGGACCAGGAAGCCTGCAGCCTGCGCTGGGGTCCAAATGGGTCCTGAGGCTGCTCCCACACACACGGCCATCACCCTTGCAGCTGCTTTCTCTTTACTTTTACTCTCTGAAAGAAAGTCTTTGTTCATTTCTCCCTTCCTAAGCCAGAGGCTTATCAAGAGGAGTTGTGTGCATGTGCGTGCGCGCGCGCGCGTGTGTGTGTGTGTGCACGCGTGCGTGTGCGCTGGGGACAGAGCCCAGGATCTTGCACACACTCGGCAAGTGCTGTCCCACTGAGCTTCCTCCCCGCCCTTTGGCTGGAGTCTTTCTGGCCTGAGGCGCCTGCTCTGCCGGGTTAGTATGATGGAAGGAAGCAGGCAGTGCGCCTCATCCCGGGACGGAGCGCGTCCCTGCAGGGGTGCCGGGGTGCAGGGTGTGAGCCTCTGCCTGGAAGGTGCCAGGGCACTTCTGAGGGCCTGTTGTCCCTGGGCAGTTGCCCTGAGTTTGGCGAAGGTCATCCGGGTGGAGCCGATGCCACAGGCCCCGGCGTCTCTGTGGACAGGGAGATAAGGTATCCTCTCTGCGCCTGGCTTCTCCAGAGCACGCAGTAACGGTGCTGTTCCCTGCTGCTGCGGCTGCCGAGGTCCTGTTTCCGCAGAGGTGCAGCGCTAGCAGCCCGGTGGGTGCCTTAGCATCTCTCATCCTGGGGTGGGAAACGTGAGCTGGGCGCGGGGAGTGAGGTTTGAGGAGGGGCATCCTTGTCCAGGACCCAGACAGCGCTCGGACCAAGAGCACACATTTAGATTGCGGCAGAGACTTGGCTCTAAAATAAGTGTGAGTCCAGCCACCTGGGAGTTACAAGGACAAAGTGTGATCAAAACATACAGTGAAAGTTTAAATTTCCAAAATGTACTACAGTACAAGACACATCGCCCATCAATCCCCCTAAAAATACTCCTCCTGCCCTCTAACACGCGTTTCCCTTTCGTGGTCATTTTGACTTTGGGGAAGAGCCAGAAGTCACACGGTGCTAGATCTGGTGAATAAAGTGGATGAGGACACAGTGTCATATTTTTACGAGCTGCCTTTCTGCAGCATTCATATTTGTGATCACAGCTCATAAAGGCATCCTGGAAAGAGGTCTCCAGAACTGCTGCAGAAAGCGGCAAAGATGATGGGGAGTATGTTAGAAACCAGGAGGAATACTTTTAGGGGGATTAATGGCAATGTGTCTTTTATTATAATAACTTTTTTATATTTAAACATTCGTTATATCTTTTCATGACCTCTTGTATTTACATAGAGGGGTAGTTTGTGAAGTGTTTTGTGTTGCCTGCTTGCTTTTAGCATTTTCTCCTGAGAGTCCCTTTCTCCCTGACCAGCATTACCTGCCGAGAGAGTCTCTGTCATTGGGGAGGGACGGTGACCCGAGACCAGATGACTCTGGTCTCCTCGTAACGATGCAGACCGGTGGCAAATCCAGAAGTTTGAAGTGACCCCATAGCAGCAGGTTGAGGGTGACAGTCTTGTCCAAAGGGCAGGATAGTTGGGGACAGGACCCTGAAGGCAAGCGCCTGTGACCACTCATGAACAGCGTGTCCCATGGTGGGGGGGAAGCCGCAGCAGGCAGAGTGTGGGCCGCAGCCCCGCTGGCCCTGGCTTGGCTTTGTGGACCTGCTGGGATGGGGTATGTTGGGAGTACAGGAGGGCCGTGTCTCCAAAGAGGGGACTAATTTGGCTGTAGGGGGGTGAGGGTGGTGGCGAGCCCCGGGTGGGTCAGACCAGGTGACATCATGGGCAGCACCACTGGCACCATTGGCACAGGGTGGGTGCAGGCACCAGGCTGGGAAAGAGAGGGGTCGGAGGGAGTTTGCAGGTCTGTAGAGGTGCATCCCCAGCGGGGCCCTGGGCTCGGTCCTGCTCGCCTCCTGTGTCCGGCTTTCCCACGTGCCAGACCATGCAGGACCCGGAGCTGCGTGACTGGGTGACAGAAGGGTTAGCGACTGGGCAGCCACGTGGCTGGGTATGAGACTTCACTCACACCCTCACCCTCAGCTCTGTGTCCAGAGACCCGATGTCAAAACTGTTTGTACTGTAGCTGCTGCTTCTAACAGGCTGGAGCAGAAAGGGAGCTTGCTGTCCCTTCCCAGGAGAAAATCCCCAGCCCCCAACTGACAGGACAGTTTGAGAACCAATGTTTCCACCCAGGAAATGCCACGATACAGGAGTCTAACAGCACCTGGCTTTGTCCCTTGTCCCAGACGTGGCCTGGGTGTCCTGGGAGGGACCCGGTCCTCATCTCCAACGGTCCCTTGCTGCCCCCATCCTGTGACTTTCTTGCTACCTCACCCTGGGCTCAGGCTGCCCTTCTGGTCATTGCTAGATCTGTAGACATGGCCAAGTCACAGCAAACCACACCGAGGTGGCAAAAGACTAATGACTCGATTGTGACCGACAGGTGAATGTGACATAGACACCACACGTAAGCGCCAAACTGCAGCCCCATATTTCCAGATTCTCGTAAATACAGACCTAATGATTTACCTCCCTAGAAAATTGTCCCCCTCCCCTTCGGCTTGAAAACGAAGTGGATTTTCTCTGTCTCACTTTGAGCAGCTTGAAGTCTGTTCCAGTCTCTCCTTCAGAGGGGAAAACAGCAGAAGGAGGCGTCTGTAACTGTGTGTAGTGCTAAATGCTAACCAAAAAGTGGGGTTTGTGGCCGTGCGAACATTTCTCCATAATGTTCATCCATTTGGCAGTTTGAATAGGGTCCCAGTCTGAGGTGTTTGAAGCATTTTATATGAAGATACCCACGACACTTTTGAGAGTAGAAATTCCTACGCAATGAGTTCGGTTTGTTCTTGACAAGAAGGGTGTATTTTGTGAAACAAAGGAGATGTGGGGGAAGCTGTAGCACATTTAGTTTTCTGTGCCCTTTCGTGAAACAGTGGCGTGAAAATTGAAGGACCAGGCTGAGGCGGAGCCCAGGATGGACTCTACCGGAAGTCGTAACTCAGGAGCAGGGCTGTTGGAGACTCTTGTTAAGTACACTGTCACCCCATATGCCCCTGCACAGGTGAGCGTGTATGCATGTGCATGCACAGCCGCAGGGACTGACACACTTTCCAGGGCCTCTCCACCATCACAGACACCCTTGCCGCAGTTCTCCACCACCCAAGGACAGCTGTCCTCAAACCAGAAAGTTTACACTGTTTTGCCTGTTGTAATGCCCATATTACCAAGGTAATACCTTTAGTAAAACATATCTGCCTTTCCTCCCATTGTCTGAGAGGGCAGATTCTCCACGACACGGAATAACAGAAGTGGGAAAGTGTATACACATGTTTAGAGCTCGGTAGAGACAGCAAGAACCGCAGTGTGCAGTTGACATTGTGTTACTGGCCAGTTTGGGACCATGACACACATCTCTCTCCAGGCAAACCGATTCATGCTAGCTCCGTCTGATAGGATGTGTGGTACTGACTTTATCCACAAGATTAGGGCCCTCGGGGAAAATAATAAATAAATGAAATTCAAGGGAGTTTTGGGAAATAATTGAGCCAGTAATTCCAAGAGGCAGGTTCTTCTCAACTGTATTTGCCCATTGTCCCATTATCCCAGTATTTTGTTAAGTTTTCATGGGGGAACCAGAGAGGACCTGTGGCCAGACACATTTGGAGAACACTGGTTTCAGCAAAGTTTGGTAAACAGGTGCTTCATCACCTCTATCTTTTCTCTGCAAATTAGGTAGTTCATCCATCAAATTTAATTTAGCAGCTATTTTGTATATATGACAGACGTCACTGGGACATGACTCTTGGAAAAGCATGTATGTGTGGGTGCACATGTGTGTTTGCAGGCAGAATCTGCCAAGTTTTAAGAAATAGGAGCCCACTGACAACTCCATCTGGTGGAACATTAAGAAGATTCGGGGTGGTGATACCCTTTAAGCAAGCAGCTGCCAGTGAATACCCACAGACACCAGTGGCTGTTTTTAGAAGTGGGGGAAATTTATATTTACATTTTCTACAAACATAGTCTCCATAAAGGACATCTGTGAGGCAGCCCACCCATGAAACACAGACTGCTTTCGTGGAGGGCTATGCCAGGCTGAGATCTTAGGCTGGCACTGCTGGAAGGATCCTCCTAGAATGTTCTAGAATGTTTGGGGGTCACTGTGTCTAAGATGTGACCCTGGCAGAGCTTGGTCCTGACCTTCCAGCAACACCACGAGTTCACACTCGTGGGGACTGAAGTCCCATTTTGAGTGATTACCTTCCTGTGGCCCACACAAAAGCCAAGAATAGCAGGTTAGTAGCAAACCAGTGGTTCTGAGCAATAATATGTTTTCTTAATATGATGCTCTCTTTAAAGATCTTACTATATCTTTAATGGTATTACAACCAGCTTTCTTTTCTGCCTTCTTTATTGCAGTTACATATGGGGCTGATGGCTTTAGGGATTTTCATGCACTAATTCCCAAATCTTTCTCTCGTAAGTATACGTTTGCTTCTGGAAAACAGAAGCATCTTCCTTTCGTACTCCATTTCCATCGTGCAAATACTGTGAATTGCATGTTCTCTCGTCACCATCTTCCTTTATGCTTGGAGGAAAACGAGACAAATTAAATGTTGACCATTCTGGTCATTAAACACCTACCATCAGAGACTTCATCTATACAGGAAAGCCCAAAAGTAAGACTTAGGTGGCTGGGAGCTGCCCATGGCTGGGAGTGTGTCCTGGGGTGACAGTAGGCAGAGCGGGAAGAAGAGCATGAGTGGAATCATTCCTCTGCCCTTCTGCTGGACAGTTCGTTACTCATATCCTCCCTGACTCCATCGTACTGAGTGTGGTGATAAAATAGCCAGACCTCTGCCACCATCCGAACAGCCCGACATGTTTTGAAGATAAGTTTTACAGCTCTGTGGGACAGGAGAAAGGGACTCCCTCTCCTGCTCTTGCTCTAGAGTGTTGAACTCGAGACTGAGAAGGGAGACATTGCCAGACTCAGGGCCGGCCAGTGGTCAGTAGGGCTTTCCTGGCCAAGCCCACACCCTGTCACCACGCCACAGGGGCGGCAGGTGGGCAGGACCTTCTCTGGTCAGAGATGGTAAACCAAGCACAGTTGTTCATTTCATTTTTCTTTTCTAGGTGTGGAGAGCTAATAAATGATAAATAGATTTGGGCAATATCCTTCAAGGAGTATTTTAAAGACTAGACAAAGCTCCTTTTAAAAATGGACAGAGGTCTGAATAATAAAGCCTAACACATTGGTAAACCCCTTTGGGTCTCAGTTTTAAAGCCTGAGTTAGCAAAATCTCTAATATTACAAAGTGATGCTGGAAAACAGGTTTTGCTTATTAATTTTGTTTTTTAGTTGGTTTGTTTTAAAGTGCTGGGAACCAGACCTAGGGCCTCAGGCGTGCTAGGCTGGTGCTCTGCAACAGAACTACAACCCAGCCCAGCCTTTCAATACTGTTGAGCCTGTATTTCTAACAGAAATACAGGCTCAAATGTAGCAGTATCAGTAAGAGTTAAAGACAGGTTTCTGGCTTCCTGGTTATCAAAAGCTGTTTGGTGTCTAAATGATTTTGCATTATCAATCTAAGTATACTTTTGTTCATATCTATATTGACTACTTTTCTGGGATATAAAAGTTCAAGGAAGTCTTTCTCCTGTTAATATCGCCTATTGATACTCCTTTGATTCAACTTTAAAACAATAGCTTGACGATGCATGTTTGTGTATGTAAAATTGTGTGTGCCTATGTGAACACATGAAACATGAAGGTGCTAAAGGGACACGAATTAATTTTGAAGTGAAAAATTACGTTGTCAAAATGTTTTCTGAAGTGAGACACACTTCAGAGCAAGACAGTATATTCAAGGACATGTTTTCATTAAATCTGAGGAAGGTTTAGGCCAGCCATATTGTACTGTGTTTGCTGTTCAAGCAGATCTTTTGGTGCAAACTTCACATGCAAAAATTGCTGCACTGTAGATAGAAGATATTGAGAGCTTTTATAAGAGATATGATTTACATTTTTATATACTTCCTGTCTGTATATTTATACACATGTTTTCATAAGGTATCCTCCCCCCCATCCTCAAATTATAATTATCTTCCCACAAGTGGCTGGTCTGGAGATCCCCACCCATCAGCAACCAAACTGTCCTGTGCCAACATTGCCCCCTGGTGGTCAGAAATGTCCTCCAGGCCCCTGGACACCCCTTTTCTTCCTTCTTGAGATTAACATAACCGCTTTAACTTCCTCTACCATCTTTATTCCAGTTTGTGTCCGCAGATACCCAAGGAAAATTTATCTATGCTTATAACTCATTCTTTATATTTACCTTCCCTCTTTGCTGTCTTTTGCCTGTCTCCTCTCTCTTATTCCATTTAAAGGCCAAAAAATCAAATAAGAGTTTTGGTAATAATGTACCTTGACAGAATAGAAATCCTACCCTTTAACTATATTAAGTTATAATAAATCATTCTATTGACCTTTAAAATGCTTAAGCATTTCATAAATCTTTTTAGAGGCAATACAAAAGCACACACACACACACACACACACTTTATCTCAAATTTTCTTTGAATTACCACAGTAAATTTCAAGATACATCTTAAATATTTTACTGCATTTGGTTTTACTTACAACTCACTAGTGTTGTAAGGATATTTCTGTCTCCCTTTTTTTTTTTTTTTTTTTTTTTTGTGGTGCCGGGGATCGAACTCAGGCCCTTGTGCTTGCAAGGCAAGCACTCTAATCACTGAGCTAAATCCCCAGCCCCTTGTCTCCCATTTTTTATTTAAAATAGTGAACATTTCAAGCTTACATGCCCCAAACTTATCCTGGAGGGAAAACTTCAGAATTTCTTTTCAATGGAAAAAAATGTGACCTAGGTACCAAAAAACTGCTTTTCCAGTAAATACGAAGCCAGATTCTAAAAAGGAAATGAAGAGTAAGCATAAGTCATCCGGAAGTGGGGCCCACCAGTGTGCATTACACCTATGCATTAGAAACGTTTAATTATTCACAAGTGCAGATGATGCTTGGCAGCCAGTTCGGCTTCTTGGCTCCCGCTGGCCTCTGCGTTCTTGGATTCTGCAGATTCTCCCTTGCTATGCTCTTCTGAATGTTCCAGTCTGTCCCGCATGCGGGAAGAGTCCTCTTAGGACTCTGGGGTTACTGATCATGTAGAAGGCCTCTAACACGCATGACAATAAGATTGTAATTGATCCTGATTTTAAATAGCATCTGGGAAGGAACACAGTTTTTGACTAGGGGCTTAAAGCGTCCACTTCAGGTATCAGCTGGGCAGCTGAATGCTAAGGTTGGGCCCTTGCCCATTCTCTCTTAGTGGCAGAGCTTGGAGCAGGCTGGATCCCAGGCGGTAGGAGGAAATGAATGCTCCAGTCCCCATTTCACATTCTGTATTTCATCAGTCCAGTCCAGCGCCTACTTGTGCTCTTCGGTGCTCTGAGTAGTCGGGAGGAGAGGGTTAGAAAATATTTATGTCTCTTCCCTATATTCAGGAGAGTGCCCGTAACACCACTTCACTAAGCAGATCCAGATGGAGAGGCCATGCCGCTTTGATGGGCAGCCTCTGGGTGAACAAAAGTCGCTCCAATTTGTCTCCATACCCAACACCTGGCCATTTGTCCGCGGGGATAGGAGGACTCTTGCCCCCTACTCAGGGGAGCCCATGGGGCTGCTAAATCTGGCGTGCCCCTGCTGACGGTGTTGTTGTTACGGACTTGCTTCTCGCCAAGTCCCCTGGCCGCGGTCATCTGCTCCTTCTCTTAGACTCTGTAGACCTTCAAGCCCCAGCATAGCCTAGAATCTCCCCCGACTCTGGATCTGTGGCAGCTGGCCTGGAGCTCTGCATAAACACGCACAGCGTCTGCAGATGGGGAACCTTCCAGCATGTCCCCATATTTTACGGTTCTTTGGCCTTGGGCACAGCGATCTAGGGATATTTTCCGTGTCCTTTTTCTCCTAGAAACCTAGAACACCCCAGCATCTCTCTTTTTTTCTTGAACTTTATCTCTTCCTGTGCTGAAATTCCCACTGCTGACCCCACAGATCTGTGTAACGGACTTCACATCAGTGTAGCCTTGTGATACATGGCAATTCCACACATCTTGGGAAATCAGTTCTATACACACTGCATCTCAGTCATATTTGCTCCCCTTCTGTCCCACCCTTTCCTCTTCTTCCTTCTCTAGATCTACTTCCTGTCCCTACAGTCTACCACTCTGTTTCCTATCATCTTTCTTTTATTTTGCTCTTTATTTATATTTCGAGTCTCTCATATTAGAGAAACTGTGTGATATTTAAGTTTGTGAGTCATTTAGTTCACTTAGCATTATGGTCTCAAACTTCTTCCATTTTCCTACAAATGATTCAAGTTTATCCTTCTTTGTGGCAGAGTAGTATTCCATTGTGTATCAATACCACGCTTTCTTATCAGTTCATCTATTTATGGACATACAGGCTACTTCCAAAATTTAGCTATTGTGGATTGTGCTGTTGTAAACATGGTATGCGTGGGTCACTGTAATGTAATGTCTCTACCTCTTTTAGAAAGATACCTAGAAGAAGTATAGCTGGAATTTCTTAAGTATGTATTTCTTCTTCTACCTTTCTTCATGTGCTTGTCTGCCCTAAATTGTATCTGGGTGTCCACATTTTCTTTGGCTCTCCCACCGTGTTCAGCAGCCCCATCACACAGGATAATAACAAAGTCCTGTCTTCTCTTGCCACTGGTCAAATGAGTGGTCAATCCCAGGTCCCCTGGCACAAGGACATCTGAGGTGTCGACAGCAGTACACATTGCACACTTTCCCCAAGCGTCCTCATGGCTTCCTTCCTGACTTGATGCCTTCCCCCCTTGTGCAAGTCTCATACAGCGGCGAACTTCTCTGTGAGGCCAGAGTCAGGTCCCGGCCCTGTTCCCTGCTGCCACCTCATCTCTGCAGAAGAGCCCTGGCTGTCTCGTATGTGCGTGCACATCCTTGGCGTGGCCGGGGTAGCCCTCCAGCTCACTGCCTCTCAGGGAATGTGGCTGAGGCACAGAGGTGATGTCCTAGCTAAGGAGATTGTCCCAGCTCTGTGCTTCTGCACAGTGCCCTTTCCAGCCATGGAGCCCTGGCTCACCTGTTTCCAGCAGCCCTGCCTCTTAACCCTCACGGCAGAAGAACATCCACCCTAGTCCACTCCACTGGGCACTAGAATGTCCCCCGTCTCACTTTCAGAAGCCGCAAGATAGATAACTGAAGTCACTCCTACACTGGGGAGAACACAAATCTTTGCAGCTTTATTGTGTTTCTGCAAGATTTGGAGACTTGGTGATTTATAAAGAATTGAACTTTATTTAGCTCACGGTGCTGGAAGTACCAGCTCAAGATCAGGCTCCACTGCGCTGGTCCTCTGGTGAGGGGACCAGGTGGCGATTGTGGGGAGGGTGTGTCCACACAGTCCTCTGTCACCATGAGCCAGGAGGCCGAGAGACCATGACACAGGGGACACCATCCCTTCCACAGGCATTCTCCAGTGACCCAAAGACCTCCCTCAAGGCCCTGCCCTCACGGAGCTCACCACCTCCTAACAGCTCCACCCCGGGAGCCCAGCCTTTGCCCCATGGGGACACTCACCCAGCTACAGCCAGGCCAGTGCAGACCTGGGGAGCACCTAGGAACTGGCGAATTCATTGCCACCCAGCAAGGTGCACAGGACATTCCGGAGGATCCCAATTCTACAGGACTCAGCAGTCACCGAATGCTGCGAGTCAAGTGGCAGCGTGGTCTCCCCACCTGCCTGTGTCCTTCATTGACCTTGTGGTAGGACATGGTCATTTGACCCTGGTGGCTGGGAGGTGCTAGCAGGAAGCTGCTCAAATGTGAAGTTCTCCAAGCTGCTAATCTTCAGATCTTGTAGGCACAGTATATGGGGAGTCCCCACCCCTGGATTTCTCAGGAAGTCTTGCTTAAAAGCCAATCTGATAGGAAGAGATAGGTACCAGGGTCCCACCCCAATGTCTAGCCCCACTTTGGGGCCCTTGGTATCTACCATAGGGGCTGCATCCCATGTTCTAGTCAATTCTTTTCAATCCTTGTAAGGCCTTTCTCCAAAAAGCTAGTGGAAAATGATTGGTAGTTATCTCAGTTACTTTTCTCATCCCTGGGACAAAATACCCAACACCCATAACATAAGGGAGGAAAGATTTATTTTGGCTCACAGTGTGTAGAGGCTTTAGTCTACGGTCAGCTGGCTCCAAGACATGGCAGCATGGAAGAGGAGAAAGGGCTCAAGGCATAGTGGCAGGAAGCTGAGTGATCAAGGGAGAGGAGGGAGAAACTCTAGATGAGTGATCAACGGAGGAGGTGGGACTCTTTAGGCCACACCCCAGTGACCCCTCTGACCAGGCTCCACCTCCCATCATCACAGTCAGCTATAAACTACTCAGTGGACTGACCTACTGATAAGTGTCTCACGCCCATGACCCAGCCACCTCCCAAAGCCCCCTCCACAAGTGCTCAAGGCTTCAGGGGATAGCTAGATAGAAACCATAGCAGCAGTGTGGACATCAGCCCTGGAGCTAGGTGGCCTGGTTCACCTCCACCTCTGCCACTTGCCAGCCGCATACCCACAGCAAGCTGTTCAACTCCCTGTACCTCCACTTCTTCAACTCTCAGAGGGGAATGAATGGGACTGCCCTTGTGGTGCTCTTGTGTGGGGTCTCAAAGAGTAGAGCTCAGTTACAGTGCTGTGTGCCTGGTGCGTGGTGAGCACCATTAACCTTCCTGGGGTGAGCGGAGCCCTGCTCCCTGGGATGGTGGTGTGAGGAGTGTCTCCTGCCTGCCATGTCCCTGTCCTGAGTGGATGTGTCATCCGTCAACCCCCCGTCCTCACAGCTTCCCTGGTTGATGACAGCTGTCCCCATGTTAACAGGCAAGGAAATCCAGCATGGCGACTCACCCCAGACCTCTGAGCTTCCACACAAGGACCTGAGATTGCAGACCAGGGGCCTGTGGCCAATGCCTGGTCTCCAGATCTCCAGTCTGGGGAATTCAGTGGGTAAAACAAACTTGGAGGGTGACAGACCAGGTCAGTGATTCAGAACAGCTGTTCTCAGTCTTGAGGCTTACCAGGGAGTCCCCAGGGTGGGTGTGGGGCCACTGCAACACAGAGCACTGGGCATACCCCAGGAGCTAGGGATAGGGATGGGGTGGCCCAGCCATCTGCATGTGACCTGTTCTCAGGTGATGCTGAGGCTGCCTCTATGCGGGCCAGACTTTGAGAACTGTGGATCAGAAATGATATAGTCTTGGTGCACACCTCTAATCCCAACACTCAGGGGGCTGAGACAGGAGGATCACCACAATTTAAGGTCAGCTTGGGCTACACAGTGAGTTCAAGGCCACCCTGGACTACCTAGTGAGACCCTGTCTCAAGAAATGAAGGAAGGAAGGAAGAAAGGAAGGAAGAAAGGAAGGAAGGAGGGAGGGAGGAAGGGAGGAAGGGGAAGGAAGAAGGAGAAAGAAAGAGAGGGAAAGAAAGAAAAAGAAGAAAAAGGAAGGAAAGAAAGAAAATTAGGTAGTTTTGGTCGTCACCTACCTCGTGATTGTTTTCCTGGGTGAAATGTCCCCCCAACTCCCAGGTTCCGTGACAACAGTGGCTGGGTGAGGGCTTTCACTGCAGCTGCAGTTTCTGCTGGTCCCCACAGAGCAGTGTTCACACCTGCATCTCAGAGGAACACGAAGAGGTGCCTCCTATTTGCTCTGAGAAGAAAAATATCTGGGTGAGATAATTACCCTGTGCGTGACTTAAACAATGAAGCGAAGACAGCGGTGGTTCTTATCTTCATTAACCCGAGAAGCTCATCGCCCCACACACATCTTTCTCTTTGAAAAACTTCTGCTGATGTTTTATAGTCATCAACCACCCTGGCGAACCCTTTAGCAAGCGGGAGGCCTAGAAATGGGGGCAGGATGGGCCCATATCACTATAAGAGGAAAAGGAAGCAGAATGATGGAGGACCAGAGAAACAGAAAGCTTTCCAGGAACCCGAAGGGATCTGTAGTCAGAACTCCCGGGAGAGTGTGGGCTTGCCATTTTGCCCCAAACTTATTAATATGTCCTTGAAACCAGGCGAGGGAGCGTTGTGTCTAAGAGCTCTGCAGACCACATTTTGAGGGGGATTTACTCGGTAAGTTCGCGCGTCCCAAGGAGGGTATCCTGTGCCTGGGCCCCGCCTGAGAGCCTGGGGTGCAGGTGGGGCAGAGGGTGAGGACTCCACCGGGCTGCCTGCGGACCTGGCGACTGTCTCCGGCTTGAAGGGCCAACCTGACACCAAAGTGGGAACTTCGTGAACAGCTTGGTCCCAGAGCTCCGGAAGCTGCTCCCGGTTTGGGGTCTGAAGGGGGCGGCCGGTGCTTCCAGCACCCCGGGCCCTAAGTGACTCCAGGGGCCGCATCGCAGCCCCCCGTAGCCAGAGACTAGGGATCCAGGTGCCCTCCCCGAGGCGCCACTCTCAGCATCGTCCCCATGACCGTCCTTTTGCTACTGTGTTACTGTGTTGTGTTTTTACCTTTTTTCTTTCTTTGCAATGACACTGAGCGGCCTCCTGTGTTGTTTCTTTCAGCCAGTAATGTTAAAATAGAGACTCAGAGTGATGAAGAGAATGAGCGTGGCTGTGAAGTGAATGGGGAAGAATGTGCGGAGGATTTACGAATGCTTGATGCCTCGGGAGAGAAAATGAATGGTTCTCACAGGGACCAAGGCAGCGCGGCTCTGTCGGGACTCGGAGGCATCCGACTTCCTAACGGGAAACTCAAGTGTGATATCTGTGGGATTATCTGCATCGGGCCCAATGTGCTCATGGTTCACAAGAGGAGCCACACGGGTAAGGCCTGCCTTAGTTTCTCCTTTAACGGCTGAGAAGGTCCCGCGGGTGTGGAATACGTGTCCTACGTGGAGCCTTCTGAGAGGGTTTCGAATCGAGCATTTGCAATCAGTTCTGTGCAAGGCGCACTGAGGCGCCGCGCTCTTATTCTGGAACAACTTTTAAAGGACCCCTCAACACGGACCCCTCCGGCCCTATAAACAGGAAGGGAAAGGTTAGCGGCGTCTGTGCGGTCTCCCAGTATTACATACACTGAGCAATCCCAACTGAACTCCTAAGTCGCATGTGTCATGTGTCCCCCGTGACAAAGCAGGTGTGCAGACCCCAACACTGGCACCTCCCCTGTGCCACTGGGACGCCACAAGTCAAGCCCTTGTTTTCATTGCATTCAAACCAACCAGGCCTGATGTTTAGGAACATCAGCGAGAGACACGCGAACAGCAAACTGTCATTGTGCGGCAGGAGTTCAGATCAGTTTTCAGTGGAGACTCTGGTCATGTTACCACATGGCCGCTAGTTTTCATCTCAGATTGCTAAAGAATGTCATGCCAGGCCCCTGTCATACCGAAATGGCTCCTGAGGCTTTGGGAGTAGGAGAGAATGTGATGGTCAGTGTCCAGACATGAAGGAAGATGGGCAAGGTCATTTCCAGAGCTGCGCCCAGGCCCACGAGGCGCCTTCTCCCTGGGGGTGTGGGGGCCCCGCGAGCCTCAACTGGCCACTTAGCCCTGCGCCACGGTCCGTCGTAGCGCACGTTGACCCAGCAGGTGCCTGCAGGGTCAGCAAAACTGTCCCCCATGAGTAAGGGCGCTGCAGTCTCAGAAATACAAAATTGAGGCACCTGCTTTGCCTTTAGCTGTGTATGTGAGGGATTTTTGAGTTGAACAGAAACGTTGCTTCCCTTTCCATGGGAAGCCTCCCTAAAGGTGGGTGAAACATGATAAATGCATCAACTCACAGTCACAGAAAGTTCAGTGTGAAACACGGACCCCCCCCGAATGAGCATCACCAGCTGCCATGAAGTGGCCTCTGCCATGTAGCATCCAGGAGGGAAATCAGACAAAATATAGATGACAGCGACTTGGGGTTGTAGTAGATATTACAAGACAGCTCAGGAGAGTGAGGAAGCTTTTCACATGGAGCCAATAAATATATATGTAACAAGAAATTAAGCAGGAATCCAGAAAATGTGTGGAGAAAAAAAGATGAGTTACCAGGAAACGTAGGTCTTTATAGGATTTTTTTATATATGAGTTGGAGCAGTTTTTAAAAGGATGTATTGCATTTGTAATATATGGGGAAAACCATAAATATGTTGATTTTTCAATAGACATTCCTCTCCAGTAGACGTGTATCTTCTAAGTTGGGCATGGTAGCAATTTAGCAAAACTTTATCTCAAAATAGAAAAATAAAAAATAGGGCTAGGGATGTAACTCACTGGTAAGGTCTTGGATTTCATCTGCAGTACTGACTCAACAAAAGAAATAGTTTAGCTTCTAAAATTAAGCCAAGTTTGTTTTCCCAAATGAGCCCCTTAATCTTCAAATTACCCAGTGAAATAGACCTGTCACATCCAGCCCTGAGAAAAGCATACGTGACAGCCATCCTCCTGTCCCTTACAATGAGTGGATCCTGACGTGAAGGTCATGGAAGCCGCCCCAGATGACAGGATACACTCTAGCACCTGTGGTAATAATTACTTTCCTGCTGCAGAATCTCCTTCAAACAAATTCCCTTCTGCTAATTCCTTCAAAGCCCAACTGGACAGTGAAAATTCTCTTAAATAAATATTTGATAAATGAATCAAATTCTGGCATATTAAATTGCCAGTGTAGAATGACTTCCTGCTTAGATAAAAAGAATAATTACATTTAATGACTAAAGCTACCAAGTACAGATATCCAAAGTGGCACATGCTGTCTGCCCTCCCTTCTGCCCACAGAGAGTGGCTAGGTGTCACAAAGTGTCACATACACCCAGACCCTCAGATCATCACTTACAGAACAAATAATGTCCAGAAAGATAGACATGCCCCCAGCTTTATGGTCCCCACCCTGCCCTTTGACTACAGATTTGACGTGATTGAAGAACACAGAGATTTGCATTTGCCTGAATACGGACAGTCACAGGTAGAGGTAGAAAGACCCTCTTCAGCCACAGTAAGTGTGAATAAGTTATCACACTAGGAAGCTTCCCGTGTTCTAGGATCTGGGTGGATTATGTCGGAAGGGGCTCTCTGCTTTCTCTACTTCTGCAGCCATCATTAGAGCAGCCCTCCTCCAGGTCAAAAGCCGGCTGGGATGTAGAGCCTTGGGAGAAGCTGGAGAGGAGATTTCTAGCCAGCCTCCGCCAGTGCCAGGTGCCAGGCAGGACCCCAGCACATGCCAAAAGGGAGTCTGAGTCCACGTGGTTCCCCCCGGGCAAGCTGGGACTCCACCGCAGCCACGACCTGGCCAGCGGCCTCCAGGGACCCCCGGTCCCTCCCCGATGACCTGCGGGGACTTCAGGGCCATCTCTCCGGGGGTGACGCACCACTGCTAAACGCTTCATTGGTGCTGGCTTCACTCCCCATCGCCCACCCGCTTCCTGCTAGGGACTCAGGTGTGACAGCAAGGCCTGCTCGGGCGTCTCAGCAGGAAGACAGACCAGGAAGTGCAGAGGGGAAGCCAGTGTGCACACGTGTGGCCTCACCATTCTGAGTAAGAAAGACAAGGGGACGGAGGAGATGGCGCTGTGAGGCCCGTTCCCAGCACCAGGGCAGAAGGCGGTATCCCTACGGCCCTAGTGCCAAGAGGCAGGCTGCTTCGAGGCACGGCGGCCCCAAGCCCAGGCCTTTCTTGCAGTTCAGACTTGTCCTTCAGTCCCCTCCCTCAGATCAGCCCCCAAAACCAAGGTAGATGTCCAGCAAGGACGTGTTCTCTTGCCTGAATAAGTCACTCAGAAGGGTGCAGATGTTCCCACCGAGGGCCCTACAATGGAGAGCGCTGAGCAAAACCTCATTTTGGAATTTGTGATGCCAAAGTGCTCATTCCAGGGAAATAAGAGTAAATCCAAGCTCAGAGAGCTGTGTTCCGGCTCCACTGCAGGACCTGTGAGAGGCAGGTGATGGACGGTGCGCCCCGCCCTGCTCCGTGGCCTCCCTTATGTAGCACATATTTCAAGGACCCCCCCACCCCGGATCAAGGCGATTGGAAGCAAATTCAGTGATGCTTGTCACAGGGATTTGGGTGCCAGGCTCAGCAGGGCCATGCGGAGCATCCCTCAAATTAGAAGGCATGTGTGACCGTCCGGGAACAGAGAGGTGACGGGCCTCGACCCCAGAGACAGCAAATCTACCTGTGGTGTCACTTCTGCCCATCAGATCTGGGGGTGACACGTAGCTTCAGCCTGTCACCAGCTCTGAGTCACACCACAAGCACACTGTCCCCGACAGTGTCCTGCTGTCCTCGTTATGGGCATTTTGAGGACACAGACTTTCTCCATGGTGTCCTGTCCGGAGCCTGCAGTGTCCCTGATTTTCTTTTTCTTTTGTCCACTTGGAGGTAAACACACACTCAGGAACCCGTGTGAGGAAGGCCTGGAAGTGTTGCTAGCAGATGGTTAACTCATCCATCCACTGGAAGCTCCTTGGCTGCCGGGCTCCCGGGGGCTTTCACCTCTCCACCCAGAGAGCTGGGTAGTAAGTTAGTTCTGCTGTCACCATCCAGCCTCCCTCTCTTATCAGGACCAGGCCCCTCTGGTTTACCTATAATTGAATATCTCTTTTAATCTGTTTAAACTTTTACAACAGCACTTCTATTCCGGCCCCTTCCAAAGAGCAACAATAATCAAGAAATTCAAGTGTCAAGGTAGACTTCAAAATTTAATCTTGTGTGCATTTTAATAATACCTAATACACTTCTACCTAATTATTTTTGATAAATCGTCTCTTCCCCACAGTCACGTTAATCAATAAGCATTTTAACACATTCTTTATTTCCAAGGAAATGTTACTCTGGGACACATTCTCATGGTGTCTCCACAGCCACAATTGTGGTCACATTGAGCTTTTCTAAACAAAGCATTCGTTTGTTCAAAGAGCTTTCATATTTACCTAAAGGTCACAAAGGCGTTGCTCCTCTAAGTGAGGGTTCGATCAAAAACCCCACTAAATATCAAGACCTGTGACTGCCCTGCAGGACAATAGCACATTTGCATATTTCTTGTTTGCGAATCCCTGAGTGCCCCTTGTCAGCTCCAGAATACAAGCATGCGTCCTGCCACGCTGGCAGATGTCCTGGGCTCTGCTCGGTCACCAAGTCCACATGCCACGTACCAGCCCGGGAAGAATTCCTCAAGAGCAAGAAATCGCATCTCTGAGATCTGTACTTGCAATAGCACTTGTCTTCTGTGGGTGTAGACAAATAAGAGCTTAAAGATCGAAAAGTTTTGCAGGAAGAGAAAGGCAAAAATCTCAATGCCACTCTGATTTAATGCCCTGCCTCAGAGAATTTGGGACTTCTCTGTGGAAGGTGGGACCCTGGCTTCACTGCGTCTTAACTTCTTGTTTTATTCGATCTTTCTCCATCTCTCTTTCTCCTCTCTCACCCTACACTTTCACTGTCTCTCTCTTGATTTGCCTGCTTAGGGACAGACAGGTAATGGAGAAGAAATTGAAAGGGAAAATACAGGGAAAATGTAAATGAAAAGAAGTTATTATAACTGTTATAATGAAGTGCCTTTCATTTAAATATAAGAATGTAACGCTGAAATGAACTTGTGATCCTGAAATGCATTTTTAATGAGTTTCCTTTTTATTTTGCTGCTTCAGTGGCATATTTTAAAGACCCTTTGAAAAAAGCCACATTAAAAACCCCACCAAATGCCACAACACGCAAAATTGGATATTGGTTTATTCCAAAACTGCTGATCAGGAAGAGTGGCTTCTTCATCACAAAATGTTGCAGTCACTTTATTTAAATGAGTTTGAATTTGCATTGTGATGTGCCATTCTGATTTAGGGGAAAAAAATTAGATTTTCAGATCAAATTGACCCAGCCAGTGAAGCGTTAAGGAGTTGGCAGGTTTCGTCTGAAAGCCTCGTGTTCTATCAAACCTGCAGCCAGTGGAAGTCACCGAGCCCCCATGGGAAACAACTTTCTCCCCGCCACAGTGGTCCCTTGTCTCCGCGGAGTTTTGAGCATGGTTCTCACCCTTCTCTCCTCGTCCCAGGAGAGCGACCCTTCCAGTGCAATCAGTGCGGGGCCTCCTTCACCCAGAAAGGGAACTTGCTGCGCCACATCAAGCTGCACTCCGGGGAGAAGCCCTTCAAGTGCCACCTCTGCAACTATGCCTGCCGCCGGAGGGACGCCCTCACGGGCCACCTGCGGACGCACTCCGGTAGGTCGCCTGCGCCGTGGCAGCGTGGGCCCCTGGCTCAGGCGCTCGTGCCCAGCCCCCGCCCCCAGGCCTCCCTGAGTGTCGCCCTCATGACTTTGCCTTGGGCTCCCACATCCTCCTCCGCGGACATCCTTGAGCCGGAGGCGCTGGGCTAGAAGCGCACAGGCACACACACAAGCAACAGACAACGGAGAGCCCCGGGCCGTTTCAGAGGTGCCTCCTCCTCCCGCTGTGCCAAGCCAGCAGGATTTTGGGAAGGCTGCTGCTCAGCATGCCTTTCCCAGCACCTGGGAACTTTCCAAACACTTCTTCCCCTTCATGATAAAGCCACCCTCCAGGCAGTCTTGTGCGTAGTATCTTCAATAGCAATAGCAGAAGGCTGTCTTGCGCATGCATCTTTAATAGCAATAGCAGGGGTAGTTTCTGGTGGAGGTGACACGCAGGCGGTTCTCAGCAGGGCACTTTCAGCAGAGGCCAGGCCCGTGGAGCTGGAGCAGATTTAGGTGACGACACTTGTCTCTAGGCACGTCCCGAACAAGCCAGAGCCCAAACAATCCATCTTTAATTTGATCAGAAATCCAGGGGTCTGACCTCCAGAAACCCCACAGCCCCACAGGTCAGCCAGAGCAGAGGCTTTTGGCCAACCGGTTGTGTTGTTTGCCTGCAGTGTGGTCTACACAGGCTGCCACACACAGGTTTCTTCCTTCTACACTGCGCCTTTGGAGTGTTGGTGTTGTGCACTGCACAAGGCCAAATTCTCCAAGCAGCTGCCGCTCCAGGCAGGTGCTATGGGGAGAGGCTTCAAACCACCCCTCCCTGCTGTCCTAGGTGGCAGGATGCAGAGGAGCCTCCCTAGGAGGCAGAAGCAGGGTGAGTTCTTCAGGAAAGCTGGACAGGGCTCAGGCTGTCTC
The DNA here is from genome assembly GCA_004026905.1 of Hystrix cristata. Lineage (NCBI taxonomy): Eukaryota > Metazoa > Chordata > Mammalia > Rodentia > Hystricidae > Hystrix > Hystrix cristata. The sequence continues at coordinate 55,486 of PVJO010003109.1, read as the reverse complement.
TTCCCAAATATGGCCAGCGGATTTCATGGTACAGGTTTTAGGGACCTTCTTGTGTCCTCGTCCCACATTTACTGAGAGCCTCAGGAGCTCCTTCTCCAAGAGGGGACAGGCGTACCCCAGGGAAGTACTGGTTCCTGCATGTGGCACAGCAGGGCCCCCAAGAGAACAGTGGGTGCAGGAGGGTCAGGAGAGACTTCCGCCAGGAGGGGCTCCAGCACGTGCCCAGGGCCCATTTCCGAGAGAGCTGGGTCCTGCGGTGCCCTGGAAGAGGGGTGGTGGGCATTCCAGTGCATGTTGGTAGAGCTTGGTGCTCCTCTCCGGAGCACTCCAACAGCTGGCAAGGGAGGGAGACTCCGTCCCCACCTCCAGCCATCACTGGAGCTGCTTCAGAGAGGGGCAAGAGTGATGGGCTGCCGCCTCCCCGTCCCAGGCAGGACAAGGGACACGTGCTCTGGCTGGGGTGGCTTTGCCACAGAGGACAGGAGAACAGAGCCCTCGGCTGGGACAGGGCAATGACACTGTGACAGCAAGCACTTTCCTGCGTCCACGGGGCTTCATGGTGACCGTGTGAGGCCCCCACAGTGGGGAGGGTGGTGCCTGGGAGGACCCATGAGCGTGCCCCCGTGGGGTTCAGCAACTTCACACCTTCTGGTGCTTGCTGTGGGTGACTGGGAGAACACACCTCCATCTCTGTCCTTAATTAGGGGTCACCTCAGACCCAGCTGGCAGCAATATTGCATCGGGCCAGTGGGAGTCACAGTTTCCCCATCTGTGGAGAGCACAGAGTCTCATGCTTAGGCCGACTCCAGCCCCATGCTGTCAGTCTGGGTGGCTCCAAGTCCAGTTCCAACCTCTCCAGTGCTCTTTACTCCTTCGGATGATGCCACTCTCTTTCCTGTGTAATAAGGATCACAGAGCTTGGTGTGTGTCACTGTGCACCATGCCTGCATACGTCACTGGAGGCGTGCTGGGATCCTTTCGGTGTGTGTGGCTGATCACTGAGTGATTGCAGAGTGTGACCAGAATATACGGTGAAGGTTTAAATTTTTAAAAAATTATTACACTAAAGATACTTTGCCATTACCCCCCCTCAGAATGCACTCCTCACTTCCAACACACTTAGCCCATCACTCTTGCCCCTCTCTGAAGCAGCTCTGTGAGTCCTCTTTCCTGAGTGTCTTTACAAAGTGTGATCAAAAATATGGTGAAAGCTACTGCTGAGTGTTATCCAATGGAAAGGTAGCTTGTAGAAACACGATGCTGCATCCTCATCCACCTTATTCACTGGATCTGACACTGTGTGACATCTGGCTCTTCCCCAAAGTCAAAATGAAAAGGAAACATTTTGAATCAATTCAGGACATCGAGGTAGCCACACAGTGTGACTAAGACACTCAGAAAAGAGGACTGCAGAGCTGCTGCAGAACGCGGGAAGAAGGGTGGGATGAGTGCGTTCAAGGCAAGGGGGAAGATTTTGAGGGGGATTCATGGCAATGTGTCTCTTATGGTAACATTCTAACATTGTATTTCTCGATCACACGTCATGTATAGGAGGTGGTAGATCAGAATATTTGTTATCGATCCAGCAAGGAGTAAGTGGGGGAAAACATCATGGAATCAGGGGTGCTGGTGATTCTGCTATGGGAAAATGCTGTTAAATAAATCTCCGGGGGGAAAGAAATAGAGATTTAGGTTCTTCCAAATTATTTTACTAGGATGAATTGAAGGCTTCAGCCTTTGTCTGGCAAACTCTAATGTAGCCATCCTTCCATTTCTTTCTGGAATGGCCATGCCCCCACTTCATTCAAACTAAGAGCAACCACGTAGCTTTCCCTAGAAACTGCAGGGAGGCTGAGGTTCCACCACCAGCATGTCAAGGGTGGTACCGCTGTAGAATTTGTCCCATGTAGCTATCAAGAGGAGTTTAGGAGCTGGGAGCAGTAGTACACGCCTGTAATCCCAGCATTCTGGGAAACTGAGGCAGGAGGATGAGGAGTTCAAACCTGGGCAGTTTAGTGACTTGGCAAGACCCTGTCTCAAATGAGAAAGAGCTGGGGACATAGCTCAGTGTGAAGGCCCTGAGTTCAATCCCCAGTACCACAAATAAAAAGAGAAACGTGAGGAATCCAGAAGGTAGGGAAACGGTGTCCTTTCTCCCTCACTGCTTCTGTAGAAGTTGCAGGCTTCATTAGGGACTTTCCCACTACAAGACTTTAGCTCAGTTGCTTACAGTGAATATATTTCTTATGTTTCAGGGTTAAAATCAATCATTCGCTCAGAAAATGGAATATTCACATGCCATGCCATATATACAGGAGGCAGTTTTGATCATGGAATGCACCAAAGTATTAGATTTTCCAGCAAGGTCATGGAGAAGTTACCTAAATATTCTATTCATTTCTAAAACAGCAGTCAATACAATGTATACATTCAGGCAGCACCAGGCATTTCAGCATTATGTCCCAGTGTTTGTAGTACATCACTCTCTATAGATATATTCCAGAAGTCATGTTTTGGTTTTCGTGTTTTAATCTTTTAAATCATAGCTTCAGTTCACCAAGGAAGGGGATTTAACTAATATAAACTGTGATTAAATCAGTTACCAAACATTCTTATTTGGACAGTTTTGATTTTTATAGAATATTTAAAATCAAACAGCACAAGAAAGAAAATCTTGGTTTTAGGGTGGAAATTTATACAGTAAGTTCCCAACTTATGAACAAGCATACTTTCACAGGTGTACTCTATGAGACTCACTTTGTCAGCTTACGAATGAGTCTGACTTACGAACAATTTTCTTGGAACAGAAGTCCTCTGTATGTCAGGGACTTACTATATTCCTTATATAAGTAACTGAAAAAATTTTTTTCCATTTCATCTCTTTTAATGGTATCTGTTGCAGTCTTTAAGCATGATTTGGATTTCTTGCTAGTCTTCTTTCCTAAAATACCATTTAGTAAAATCCAGAAAGGGCTGAAAACTTGTTATGCATATGTGGAAAAGTACTGCCCAATACACTAGCCATTAGCCATGTGTAGTGATTTAATTTTAGCAAGTTAAAATTAAGAAAAATTAAACTTTAGTTCTCTGTTAGACAGCATAGGGGCCACCACTCTGGACAGCACGGTGGCTGCCACGTTGGACAGATGTATAGAACATGTTAGTCACCAAAGATGAATTCTGATGGTCATGTTTGTTCTAAAAGCTACATCGTTCTAAAATTCTTTAGGGAGAAAACTGCTTCTGTGAGCTCTGTTTATGAAAAACACACTACAGATTTTCCATATGAAAATACATTTGACTTTTTCATGCAACTTTCCATTTTATATTTCCATATTGTATATTCTTATGTGAAATGTTTTGTGTTATACAATATGTAACTGTGTAACACAATGTAAACTGCATTACTGTTACATAAGAAAATGCAATTTAGAAACAAAGTGCTCATTTCATTAAATTGTCTTTGTGCACCATGGTTTCTTAGCAGCCTCACATTATCCCATTTAGCCTTCTGAATCTGGTTACAGTAGACACAGCCCCAGTGTTGAGCTGGACCTGACCACAGCGTAGACTTGGACAGGAAGGAGGCCTGTTCAGGAGGCAAATGTGTAAATTATCCAGCTTTCCTCACTTTTCTATTCAGTTATTTGGCGTCCATATTATGACACTGCAGTGGTTCGTCTGTCCCAGTTAAAGGACAGAGTGCAGTGAGATTAAAAGGAAGAATTTGTAGTCAGTCCAGCAGCAAACTGAGGTGAAATGAGAGTTGTGTGAGTTCTCGGTACCATCAAGGAGTCTACTGGGCACTAACATTTTCAAACTGAGTAATTCAGACCAAGTCCATAATACTTTTAGCTTTCAAGAGCAAGATTTTTTTTAACTTTTTAAGTTAATAACTGTATTGCATGCATTCCCATTACACAAAAGGCCGACCTTTAATTAGAGTCTTGAACTCAATTGTGTTTCCTGCAGTTGGTAAACCTCACAAATGTGGATATTGTGGCCGAAGCTATAAACAGCGAAGCTCTTTAGAGGAACATAAAGAGCGCTGCCACAACTACTTGGAAAGCATGGGCCTTCCAGGCACGCTGTACCCAGGTAAGCGCAGGGCTCCGGGCTGGGCCTGGACCCCTCTCCCTCCCAGCTCCCCAGGAGCCCAGATGTGGTCTGCTTCCCACCACAGCTGGGAGGGAGGGACCTTTTAGATCAACGACATGGCAGTTTCACTAGGAACAACACACTTTCCTTCTCTGCTTTCTCAGTTCTCATCTGACCACACAAAGCTATCTTAAAAATCTTCCCCTTTAAATCCACAGAGACATCTAAGATGGTAGCTACCCTTAAAAGTTGCTAGTTTGTTTTTTTGGGGGGTTGTTACTTTAAACATAGAGGAGTGTACTAGGACTGTAACTCAATGGTAGAGCCCTCGCTGAGCATGTATAAGGCCCTGGGTTCAATCCTCAGCACCACAAAACAAACAGGCAAACAATTTTTTTTAACTTAGTAATCAAAATAAGCTGTTAAGTCTTGTTTTAAAATTATGTTTTCATAAGCTGAGCACCAGGCATGTATCTATAGTTCTGGCACTCTGGGAGGCTGAAGCAGAAGGATCACAAGTTTGAGCCCAGCCAGGAAACTTCTTAGCAACACTCTGCATCAAAAGTTTCAAAAACAACAGGGGATCTGGGGCTATAGCTCGATATGAAGGCCCTGGGTTCAATCCCCAGTACCACCAAAAGAAAATGAAAAAAAAAAAGAAAAATTTCATAAAATTGATCAAGTCACAGCTCTCAGGCTGTGATTTCAAAGGCAGGGTGTTCACATGTGCTGTGGGTGTGAGGCTGAAGCTCACTGGAGGACCCAGCCAGTGAGGAGTGCTAAGGCTGTCAGAAGAGGAAGGAAAAGTAGCATGTGTGTCCTGCCCCACACTCTGTCTGTTGTGTAACGAGATAGCCTGTGACTCAGTCTTAGATAACAGAAAGTGAAAGACGTAAGGAAAGTACTGAAGAAGGCTGGGTTAGCACACAAGACAGCAGTGTTATGAAAGATTCTTTTCTAACATCCTAAGAGATGCAAGGTTCAAAAATAGATTGTTACGGTTTATATCTGAATGTCCCCCCAGAGCCTCAGGCACTCATAGATAGAACTTTTAGGGAGTGATTGGATCATAGAGGTGTGATACTCATCAGTGGATTAGTCCACTGATGAGTTCGTAGTTCAATGTGATGTTGGGAGGTGAAGCCTGGTTGGACCAGGTAGGTCACCAGGGCTGTGGCCTGGAAAGCTCAGTTTCCCTCTTTCTCCTTTGATCCCTCTCTGCCTCCTGTCTGCCCTGCCATGGACTGTTTCTCCTCTGTGATGCCCCTTTACCATGCCACCTGGCTTTGGAGCCAGCCAACTATGGACTGAAATCTCTACAAACTCTGAGCTAAATAAACCTCTCCTCCTTTAAGTTGTGGGCATCGGGTATTGGGTCCCCAGGATGAGAAAGTAACTAAGACATAGATAAAATGAAGCCAGCCTCTTTCCAAACAAGATTCCTTTGGGAAGCATTCTCATTAGATGGTGGGATAGAAATGAAGTGAATGACTCATAGGTTAGTAAGCCTCGCCCAACATTCTGACTTTTTAACAAATTGTTCCCATGTGAAAACTCACCTGAATACACTCAAATTATTAATGGCAAATGAGACCAAGAGAAAAAAGTGACTAGAAAAAAGTCCTGAAAATCTGTTCAGATCAGTCTTGGCACTGAGGAGGAACACATCCAACAGCAAGGGCTCTGGGGTCTAGAGCTGGCCTCCTTGCCATGAGGTGTGGACCTTGGCCAACAGTTTCCTGGGCCTTCGTCTCTCACCTGTGAAGTGGGGAGATTCCATAAAATTATCATTTGCCTTCCTTCAGAATCTTAATTCTGGATTGGAAAGGTATTCAGAATGAGTGGGAAACGGAGAACCTAGATGTTAAAATAATAATAATTTAGCAATTATCAATTTGTGGCCAATCTCTGGGGCAGGAGACTGAGGGAGAACAGGATGATTTTGTCCCTTTAAAATAAAATGTGGTAGTTCCTGGTTACTCGCCTCCTGTGTGTTGACAAAATTTTCCACCAGGCTGCAGTATCCTCTATCTGATATCTAAAATGTACCAATAAATTTTCTTGGTTAAAAAAAATACACTCAAATATTATATTTGTCTGAAAAAAATCAGTTAGTGGGTCTGGGAAGCAAGTGTTTCTAATGGTAGCATTTACATAGTAATGCTTAATGAGCAATTGTATATACTCAACACGTTTACTAAGAAGTTAACTAAAGTACCAAGCCCCACAAAATAATATCACCTGATACTCATGTGGGATTGAGAGCACAAAACCATCAGAAGAAACGGCCCTAGGATATAGGTTTTTAGTTGTGGTGGTGGTTTGTGGTGCTGGGACTGGAACCCAGGGCCTCAGGCAGGCTAGGCAAGTGCACTAGCACCTAGGGACACTGAGCTCCTCCTGCCTCATATGGAATCCAGATGTGCATCACGATTGTAAGCACCAGAACCTGTGCATCAGTCAGCCTTGCAGAGAGAGTCATCTTAAAAAGAAGAAAGGGTCAGGATGGCTCACAGTTTGGGGACTCCAGTCCATGGTTGGGCAGCCCTGTTGCTTTGGTCTGTAGCAAGGCAGTGTGTCATGGGAGAAATCAGTTGCATCATTAGCCAACAAACAAAAACGGAGAGAAAGGAATTGGCTTTGCGGTCCCCTCTGAGGGCACCCTATGACCGAGCTCTCAGTGGCTCCACCACCTCCCAGCAGTGTCACCTGGGGACAAGCCTTGAACACATGGGCCCTTACAGGACATTCGCGAGCAGCCCATAGCAGCCAGGGACGCAGTCACTTCGCCCTCTGATACTTGTCTGTAGAAGTACACAGCAGGGGCTGGTTAAGGAACCAGCAGGGTTCCGTGTGGGCAGGGAAGGCAGGCAGGGTCCCAGGGGCATGGCCACATCCACTCTGCTGTTCCTGTGCTGTCCCTCCACATCCCAGAGACCTGTTCTCGTCCCTTCTCAGGGGACGGCCAGTGGGGCCTTCGGTCCCATCCCTCTTAGGCTGGTTTGTTGAGTAAAAGCAATTCCCAGCTTAGAGGACGCAGGGAAAGATTCATTTATCTGAACACACTGTCCTTTAGTAGAAGGCCTTTGCTCACCTAGTGTCATTTCCTAATATCTTTATGCAAATAGTTTCTCCTGAACTTGAAGACACAGAGTAAAGAGTTAGCACGTCTAGGGCAGAGTACCTAGAGACTTGGCAGCTCGGGGCCCTCTCATCCCTGCCTACACCCAGCGATGGGGTGGGGCTCTCGGGAGACCCTGTGGTGCGGATGTAGGAACTTGAGATGTGTGGGCAACCCAGTTAGGCCGCTGGTACTGCTGTCCAGAGAAGGGCCATGTAAGTGCGCGTGCTAGCTCCACAGGTCGTGTGGAGATGGACTTACATCCTTCCGATGAATCAGGGCGGGATCTATAGGTTTTGGCCTATTTAATGAGGAACATATATTTTCACTGTTAAAAAAATTAAATATGGGGGCTGGGGATTTAGCTCAGTGATTAGAGTGCTTGCCTTGCAAGCACAAGGGCCTGAGTTCGATCCCCGGCACCACAAAAAAAAAAAAAAAAAAATGCCACCAATAGTGTCCAATGCCAAACATAGTTTGTAGGTTCATAATAGCAGTGAAGACATTAAATGCTTAGGAGTCATCTCCTCAGGCATTGTAGAGGGTGTAGTGAAGAAAGCTTCCAGACCATCCAGAGGCAAGAAAGAACACACAGAAGGTGGTTTTGTTTTGTGAATTTCATTGGAATTTGGTAGCCATCTGTCATAAAGGTTATCTGGAAAGATGAAAAGAGGATTAGCAACTTAAAAATAGGGGTAATGTCCAGTATAATATGAAATTGTTGTAATGTGTGGCACTCTCTGAGGAACAGACAAATAATAGAATCGGATAAGCCTACTAAAGGCTCTGCGATCAATCAGCACAAAATATCTGGGAGCAGAAAGCACAAGACAGAAACAGTGTTGGAAGAGCTGATTAGATATGCAGAAGGTAACATTTACTTTCAGCTCCTAAAACATGAGAATAAATTTCAAGGGAATGAGTTATACTTTGAAAATGCTGGCCGTGAAAACTAGAAGTCAATAGATCTGAGACTGTACCAGATATAAAGTTGTATCTTCAATTATGGAAAGGAAGAGGTGATACAGAAAAATAGAGATCAACTAACCGTGTATCCACATTTACCTCCACAATCTGTAAGTGTTCTACAATGTGCAAGTGCCGTTTCATCATCAGGACTCTGTGCCAGGGATAAGGAGCTCCACTTCTGTCCCCACACGGCCACGTCCCTGCTTCTGTTCGCTGTCCCATTGGGGAAATCAGACTCCTAGATCATTGCTTGATGTGACAGTTCTCAGGGGGTTGCAGCTAGGGTTGACTGAGTTAGTGGATTTAGCAAAACTCTGAAAAGTTTAGAGGCCCTCTCAAAGGGACACAATTACGTAATTGGGGTCCAGTTTCAGGTGACAGAGGTGACGCTTGCTTGGTCTTCATCATGTATGGTTAATTGGTGCTGAAGGAGAAGCTATTGCTGGGGCCCATCATGGGCATCATGGCAGACCATCTCTGTCCATCTTGCCTGGTCATGGGAGGATTAGAAATAACCTCAAGGAAAGACTCAGCACTTACAGGCGCATAACTGAGGTCACCATCATGCTGGACGGGCTGGATGGGCTCCTTCAACATCAGCATTTCTAAACTGGCTCTCTGTCTTTGACTTTAGTCATTAAAGAAGAAACTAATCACAGTGAGATGGCAGAAGACCTGTGCAAGATAGGATCAGAGCGATCCCTCGTGCTGGACAGAATAGCAAGTAACGTCGCCAAACGTAAGAGCTCTATGCCTCAGAAATTCCTTGGTAAGAGTTAAACATTTACTGTCTCTTAAAAAAAAAAAAAGGCTGGGGATTTAGCTCAGTGCTTAGAGTGTTTGCCTCGCAAGCATGAGGCCCCAAGTTCAATTCCCGGTACCAAAAAAAAAAACCAAAAACTTCTTCCTGGGTATGTTAGACTCAGGTGAGAGTAGAGAAGATGACCCCAATCTGGTTTTTCCAAAAGACTCAGTATTTTGTAACATTGACCAACTCTCTCTCACCAGTTTTGTTGCATGTGGTTTTGCAATGTCTGGACCCCTCGGGTGTGTGGTTATTGCCCCTCAGGGCTGGCTGGGTCTCTATGGCAAGGACCGGGAGCCAGGGCCCCCATCGTGCACAGAAAGACACCCCGCCTGCCAGCTCTCTGAGCTTCACACTCCCTGGTGAGTGATGGTGGGTGTTAATGGGGATCACGTAGCAACTGGCTCCCAGGTAGTGCCGATGAAGGGGAGGCAGTCAGGGTTGGTATTTTAACCACTGAATCCTCGCCTGCGCCAGGTGCTGTGGAGGGTAAAATGCAGGGCAAGACCCTCCTCAGGAGCTGTTGACTGTCGTAGATGGTGGGTGAGTCCGCAGCTGGTGTCCAGGCTGATGCGAGACAGCAGGGGGGACAGGGTGGCGGGTGTCTAGCCTCCTGGCAGTGCAGAGCCACTCAGCAAGGCTGTGATCATGGGAGAAGGACTCTGTCTCTCTGATCTCTCCATTGGCCCCAGTCTTTGTGTCACATGGGGTCACTGTGACCTAAAATGACCACAAGGGCACAAGGACACCTAGCTACCCTCAAGTGTGAAGGTCACTTGTCATCATGAGGGAGTGGAGAAGGTTCATGTTCAGGAAAGAGGAACAAAAAAGCGTCATGAAGCTGAGAGGGACTTGAGCGAGGAGTGCACTGTTGGTGTTGCAGGAAGGGGAGAGGATTCTAGACAGACAGAAATGAAGAGAGACGGTGCCTCTCGTGGGGGGCACAGATGGGGGGGTGGGCCTCCATGGAGGAGCAAGTGTGCCCCTGGCTGAGCTCCAGGACCCACCAGTTGGATCCCAGGAAGTTCAGGCCAGGGGGACAGATGTCCCCACATGGAAGGTGCCAGAAAAGCATGAGTACTTCTTTCATGGAAGCAGTGGCTTAGGAAGAAGAGATAGCAAGGGCCATGGGTTGATGGGGAAAGAGGAAGGAGACCAGTGCTGGAGAAAGGGAGGAAGATGGGTGAGAGGGCAGGGAGAACAGAGCAGGGCTTCGGGGAAAGAAACCATGACTGCACTGACCAAAGTCGACTTTATGCTGTTTGAGAAAGAATGAAGCCAGGTTCTGGAACAAGATGGCACCCTGGGCTTTGGGATGCTAATTTTCAAGGACCTCCTGGGGCCAGTGGCCCTTGGGAAATTTGTGCTGGGAGAGAGGATGAAACTAGAAGAGAAGTTAGAGACTGGGACACCAGGGGACTCTTGAGGAAAGGGGAAGAGGCAGAGAGGTGTCCAGTTCTTGGGCACCAGCCTCCTTCTGGCAGCATCAACCAGGGCTCCATTTTGATCCATTGATTAAATGAGATTTCTCATAGATCTGGGTTGGGAGGAGCATGTTTTTTTAAAAAAAAAAAACATGGAACCCACAGTGGGGAGTCACCATGCAGTCAGGAGCTGCTGAGCCCCAACAATGAGGGGAACCTTCCAGTGCTGAGCAGTATAGGGAGGAAGCTCAGGCTGAGAGGAGGCTGCTGGGGTCAGTGGGGTTCAGGCAGCATCCAGTCGGTGCAGGACCTCTGAGTGCCTTCCGTGGGCAGCAGTGTCTGGCAGGCGCTGTCTTCATTCTGATGCTTCTGTGTCAAAAGGGGACGACACAAAGTGCTGGATAGAGTGAGGCTAAGAGAAGCGGTGTGCAGGGAAGCGGGTGACTGCAGAGCATGGCCTCGGGGCAGCGGAAGCCAGCAGCACAGCGGGAGGGCCTCCTGCTCCCCTGCTGTCCCCTCAGCCTGCTGGCACTTCTGGCAGCCTTTGTGATGTTGACCCAAATTCCCCGTCTCTTCAGCACAAAGGGAGGTAGCTTCTCAAGGGCCCTGTTCACCTCCAGGAGGCTGTTCAGTTTCTCCTCAATTTATTTATACTTCAGCTTCTTTTTTTTGAGACAGGGTCTTACTACATAGCTCTGACTGGTCTCTTGACTCTTTTTTTTTTTTTGGAGCTGGGGATCGAACTCAGGGCCTTATGCTTGCAAGGCAAGCACTCTAACTGCTGAGCTAAATCCCCAGCCCTTCAGGCTTCTTATATAAGAGAACCTGTGTGATATTTAAACTTGCATGACTGATTTATTTCGCTCAAGATTATGGTCTCAAACTCCATCCATTTCTCTACAGATGACTCAAGTTCATTCTTCTTTGTGGCAGAATAGTACTCCATTGCATTTAAATGGAGTACACATTTTTTTTTAATCCACTCATCTGTGAATAGACAAATAGGCTGCTTCCAAGATACAGCTATTATGAACTGTGCCTCTATAAACATAGGTATGCAAGGATCACTATAACATGATATCTTTAACTCTTTTGGGAAGATACCTAGAAGGGGAATAACTGGGTCAAATGCAATTTCCAGTCTCAATTGAGGAAATCAAAAGGGACAATGGCTGGGACAGTGTTTCTACCACTAGAAAGCTCCTTAAAAATGTAAGGCAGTATTATTCTCACATTGCATATGGCTCCGAGTGGTATATACATTTGCTTTATTGACCTATAAGCTCCAATTAAGATGTTTGAACTTTAGCATGAGTGTAAAGAAGTAGTTGTTTTGCCAGCAGCATCCCTCACCTTGAAAGATCTGACCCTCCAAGATGGTCAGAGACAGGGCAACAGGATCAGGAGTCTGGGGAGAAAGAGCTAACATGAAACAGTGATGCTAATCACTGTTTCTACTCTGGATGCTGACTGGGGCAAGAACATTTTTAAAATACAAAAAAACACAAAAACGAAAGTGATGATTATTAATATTCCTGCTGCCCATCATAAGTATATTGGTGGATTTCCTTCTTTCGTAAGAAAAAGAAATCCTGTTGTATTACTAAAATTATACCCAGTGAACATAAAGAATTTTTGTGATACTGAGGTTGTGATCCAGGGCCTTCACACTGAGCTGCAACCCCAGCTCTGTTTTTCTTTGCTGAGTCTCTTTACTTTTTAGTCATCTCTTGAGCAGACTTTACATGGACATTCTCCAGACATCCACACACGTGGCTTCATGACGTCTGTCACCTTGGTCCCGGAGGGGCGTCCTGATGGAGGGCACTGTCACAGTCACTTGTCCTGTGTTCCCTGAGACTCTGTATCTGGCCATGTCTCCTGGTGGCAACATGATGTAACGAACGTTGCTGCGGAGCTGTCTAAATCCAATTCAATGTTTCCTTCCTTCTCCCTGAATGCCTGAAGTTTATTTCTCCCCCACCCTTCTTGCTCTCTGGACTGTGGATTGAACCCAGAGGCTTCACGCTGAAATCCATCAGCAGCCCTCTTTATTCTTTGAGACAAGATCTTACTAAGTTGCCCGGGCTGGGCTTGAACTTGAACGTCCTGCCTCAGTCTCCCAGAGTGCTGGGGTCACAGGCGTGCACCACCATCCCCACCAAAGACTTCTCTCTTGAAACTTAATGTCACATACACTAACTAGGGAGGTGTCTTTAGTGTTCTGCATTCTGAATAAAATTTTCCTACCATTCTACTCTGGTGATTCCCCTTCCTGTTCTGGGAAACACTCTTTCCCGTATCTTTGGCTCCATCTGTTGTGGTCTCTGTCCAGGGACACCAGTTTTCCAGGCCTAGATAATTCGTCTTCCACATCTGCTAGCATTTCTTTACACTTACTTTATTTCTTTGCCTTTTTTACGTGGCTCACTATTATGTTTCCCTTTATGTCTACAATTTGGTTTTCAGTAGTTTTTGCTGTTTTGTGTTGTTTCTCGTCCATGTCTTAGTTCTGTAATAATACCATTTAGGCCTTCATTTCATCCTTTCGCAGCTGAAATCTCTTTCCCTTTTGTTCTGCTGTTTGACTACTATCCTTGGTTTTTTAAAAACTGACTCCACCTAATGAAACCACTGAGCAGCGTTTTCTGTCTTCCCTGAATTAGATCCATCTTTCCCTGGGATGCACACACTGCTTTGTTTTACCTCCTTCCCTCCCTCAGGTCGCTAGAAAATATTCGTGTGGTAACCACGGCGCTTCTTTCGCTCCTGCCTCTGCTGCTTGGTTCGAGAAAGCTTGACTGAAGCATCTCAGCTTCTGCCTACTGTCTAGAGCTTTCTTCTCCCATCAGCGCGACCAACTGTGCTAAATGCTAAAAGGATGCAAGGAGGGCTGGGCCAGGTGAGGCCCAGTGGCCTTGGTTAAAGGCTTCCCTTTGCTCGCTCTCCCTCCTCATGAGACTTGGTTAAAGCCCACCATGGTGCTTCCTGCTCCCACAGGGGAACTCCAGGCCCCTGCAGCCCAGACTGTCAAGGGCCTGCCTGTGTCCGGAGGACCAGACTCTGCCCAGTGCTGTGTCACCTGGTTCCTGCAGGCAGAAGCACACACTGCTCAGTGATGGGAAGAACACAGAGAGACGTTCTCTGTGGATACGAGGATACTCTGCAAGTGCTGATGGTGCTGTGGACGCACACCTAAAGGTTTAGGAAGTGAGATTAGCGACCGGTCCTCCGGGGCTGGGACAGGAGGATCTAGAGTTCTAGGCCGGCCCAAGCCACATGCATGATCTTGTCTCAGAGAGAAGGGGAGAGAGGGAGAGAGACAGAAATTAGGAGCCAGATTTCGTCCTGTGCCTCATGCTAGAGTTCTGGTTCTTTCCTTGGCCATCCATAGGTGGATTCCACTAGGATATGCTCATTGCTTCAGCTGTGCTGTTGCTGCGTTTTGCAGGTTTCTGATTTTTCTCTTGCCGCTGGGCACCAGGAATGAGGACTTCCACAGGTAGATTTAATGTACCCAGTAATCGGGATATACGTTTGCTTTTTCCTGTGCCCGTTTGTCGCTGATATCGAGTGTTTAAAAGAGCAGACTTCAGTGGAGGCTCAGGAAGTCACAGAAGCATGACTCTGGGGGAAACAGGATACTTGGTGGGAAAGCACCCTGTTTGGTGTGGCCGGCACACACATTCACATTTACGGAAGTGGCTGCCCAACCCCCACCCCTCCTTACTTTCCCAGGCACTGGGAGAGGGGTACACTTGGGTACAAAGCAGAGTAAGTTCATTCCGTTCTGGAATGACAAATTGAACAGTTATTGTAAATTATTTAGAACACTGTACTGAAGATACATCTTTTAAAATAGTACTTTTAAAGTATGTATAAGAATGCAGGGGAGTTGTTTGGTTGGATTTTTATTACGGTATTGGGGATTGAACCCACACTGAGCTATATCTCCTTCTATTTATTTATTTATCTACATATTTACTTATTTATTTATTGTGACAGGGTCTTGCTGAGTTGCTAAGTTCCCCAGGCTGGGCTCAAACTTTCCACTGTCCTACCTCAGCCTTCCAGAGTGCTATGGTTACAGTGTGCACCACCAAGCCCAGTTTACCACATCTAATATGACATGAGTATCGTATATTTAGCCTATCAAAAGGTTCATTGTCTAAATTGGCACAGATATTCTTTGGTCCTTCTATCCACTTATCCAACCAGCTGCCTTTAAGGACCCACCACAGAAGATAGCTGTGCGAGATGTCCCCAGACACAGCTGCCCCAGCCTCTCCTGGGTCTAGGGCACTGAGACACCTGGGTGGGTAGTGTCCCCCTCCCCAGTGTAGACTCTGCTCATGATCACTCGCTTCCCACAGGGGACAAGTGCCTGTCCGACTTGCCTTACGACAGCAGTGGCAGCTACGAGAAGGAGAATGAGATGATGACATCGCACGTGATGGACCAGGCCATCAACAACGCCATCAACTACCTTGGGGCCGAGTCCCTGCGACCCCTGGTACAGACACCGCCAGGGGGCTCCGAGGTGGTCCCAGTCATCAGCCCGCTGTACCCACTGCACAAGCCCGGGCCCGAGGGGCCCCCGCGGCCACCGCCCTCAGCACAGGACAGCGCAGTGGAGAACTTGCTGCTGCTGTCCAAGGCCAAGTGCGCGTCGTCGGAGCGCGAGGCATCCCCGAGCAACAGCTGCCAAGACTCCACGGACACGGAGAGCAACACGGAGGAGCATCGGGGGGGCCTCATCTACCTGAGCAGCCACCTGGGCCCACACGCCCGCAATGGGCTGGCGCTCAAGGAAGAGCAGCGAGCCTTCGAGGGTGCACACGATGCCTTCCGCGTGCTCAGCACGAGCGGTGAGCAGGTCAAGGCCTACAGGTGTGAACACTGCCGCGTGCTCTTTCTCGACCATGTCATGTACACCATCCACATGGGCTGCCACGGCTTCCGTGACCCCTTCGAGTGCAACATGTGTGGCTACCACAGCCAGGACAGGTACGAGTTCTCCTCGCACATCACGCGTGGCGAGCACCGCTTCCCCATGAGCTAAAGCACCTGCCTGCTGCCCACCATGCCGCCTGCCTGCCTGGCCCTCCTGCCCGCCCCAGACACTCTGGGTGTGCATTTGTATGTGGCTTCTGTCTCCTTTTGAACTTGTTTGGTTGGGATTAGCTGATTTGCTTGGAAACGCAAGGATTCCCTTGTTGGATGCACCCAGAACTTCCGGCTCATTGGAAGTTTCCATAGACCCCTAGCTGAAATCCCCTCACCCATGACTCCCTAGCTTCACCTTCTCAAAGTGAGCCTGAATTTTCCAAGAGAATTAAATAAAACAAGGCAGAAGCTGGGAAGGAGCAAAGTGGTCCCGTGCTCCGGGGATGCTCCATGGCCCCAAAGCAGAGGGCACAGCCCCTGGGATGTGGTGGGATGTGGCGTCCCCACCAGCTCAGCCCGAGAGCCCGGACCAGGTCTGCAGCTGCTGGGGGAGCCGGCAGCCAGTGCCCCATGGAAGGCCTCAGGCCACTCGCACGCAGGGCAGAGAGCTGCCCTTTGGAAGACCTCATGCCAAGCCATCTCTGTGTAGGAGGATAAACTGTCTGGGAAAAGTGTCACTGGGCCACCCGGCAGGGGACTGAGAGCCTTATAGACCCCTTTTCCAGTTTCTGGGCATCCCAAAGCTACCCGGGTGGCATGCAGCTTCCTGAACGAGCCCAGCAGTCCTGGGGGCGAATGGAGGGAGCCCTATTCTCTGCTTTCTCATCTCTGTCCTGTTAACGGCCCAAAGTCTATCACTACATTTAAACCTCCAGCCATGCGCTCGCGCCTTCATTCTCTTTGAACCTCTCAGACAGTCAACTTCCTCAGAAACCAAAGCCACCCTCCAAATCCCACACACTCTTTTCTGTGTCTCTATTCCTCCTCAGGCTGGTTCTACCACGACCAGAACCCACAGCCTGCCAAAGTCCCATCCTCGCCCTTTGCCTGGCCCTCTGTGACCCCTGGCCAGGATGTCTGAGCCCCATCCCTCTCCATCCCTGCCCTCCCATGTGCTCTTGGGGTCTGAGAACCTGCAGAGAATGATTTCGAGTGACTGCTTGATTTTAGATCAGAGGTTGTAGAGTCCAGCATTGCAGTCGCTAACACTCAGAACTCCCCCGTTTGAAGCTAAATTTTGAAGTATTCAGACGCTCCTTGCCATGAAGACAAAGTAGTGTGTGCGCCACATAGAAACAGGAAATATGAGCTGTGTATCCTTTATCCCTGCAGGGCAAGCACATGACTTGTCCAGGCCCACCTGGTCTCACAGGACGGGGGTCACTGGCACTGGAAGGGAGGGCCCAGCCCACCTGTGCTACAGCACACGCACCTCCCTCCAGGAAGCTCTGGGAACGTTGCTTGTGTTGATTATGAAGGGTGTCCCTCAAGATTAATCCTATCATTAAGGTCATTACTCTCTACTACCTGGCAAATAAAAAAAAAAATTCTTACCGTACTTGTCTTCACCCAAACTGTCCAAGGTACGTGCAAAGAAACAGGGAAATTGTGGGCAAGCACCTCCACATTTAGTCTCGACCAGACATCTTCACATCAGCTATGACAGCTGGGTGGCTCTTTCTTGTGGTGTCCCTCCTGGGTACTGTAGGATACATAGGATCAGCCTTGGTCAGTCAGTGCCAAGAGCATCCCTACTTGGCATCCCAAATGTCTCCCGATGCTTCCAAAGGTCCCCAGGGGCAGACTCACCACTAAGCTCTGTGCATCCTGAGCCCACTGGGGTGGGGGTAGGGGGTGTCTGGGAAACTTTCCAAAGACAGAAAAGTACTGGAGGACTTTTCCCCATCAGCAAGCTCCAGCTAGACTTGTTAAGATCGTAAATCCTGCAAATGAATTATTTACCTCAGTGTTCATAAATACACTTCCTCATGGGCACTTGAGTTTCGCTAGAGGGACAGAGTTCACAAGGATGCAATTCTTGAGTCATGGATTTCTTTGCTTCCAGAACAGTGTGCCATTTTGAAACTGGAAATAAAATTGTAATAGTAATAAAATAGTCTCTGCCACACCAATGATCTGAATGAAGGAAGTGACAGAGGGACCAAGGCTGAGGGTAGCTTTGGTTTAATATGCAATTACAGAGACAGACACCATGCCTTATCCAATCCATATACTCAAGGTGAGACCTCCTGGATATCTGGCTCCTGGCAGACTTTATGTTCCTTATTCTCTGTCAAGTGTCCCATAGAATCACTTGGTTAAGGGAATTATTTTTTCAATGGCATTCAACAATGCTTAACCCAGAGCTGTAAATAGTGGCCGCAGGAACTCTTGTTAAAATGCTTTGTACCTTCCTTCCTTCCTTCCTTTCTTTTCTTTCTTTCTTTTTCTTTCTTTCTTTCTTTACTGTCTTCTCTTTCCCTCTCTCTCTCTGATGTTCAACCCAAGGTCTTTGCAATAAATTACATCCTCAGCCCTTTTTTAACTTTGTGTTTTCCTTCTGAGACAGGGTCTCACTGAGTTGCCTAGACTGGCTCAAACTTGTCATCCTCCTGCCTCAGCCTCCCAGGCTGCTGGGATTACAAGCAAGCTCCACCATGCTCAGCTCACTGCCTTTTATAGCCAATATGTCTATTTGCACACCTTTTGTTGTGGTTTTATATTGTAACAGCATTTTGGATGGGGGAACTATTGTATTTAAAGTAAGGTTTCATATTATGTCAACAGTAATTAAATTATGTTTGAAAAGTACCCATATTCTGTACCAAAAGTCGGCAGTTTTTCTTCTAGCTGGTAAAAGTAGGATTTTGCATGACCTCTCACTTTTTGTTCTGTGGTTTCTTCCTTGTGTGATGGCATGTGTGTTTCTTCCTTGGTTTTGTTCTTCTTTGAAAACTGCTGTGTGCTGACGTGGGCCTTGACTCCAGGCCTTCATTATGATTTAAGGCAAAAGCAGAGACAGGAGGGTTGCCAGGAGCAGGTTGGCTTTCCTGTCTCCTGCCTGTCACCCCACTCCCCCAGGAGTGCCTGAACTGTGTCCCCTGCCCCCGGCCCCTTCCATGATTTGAACCTTGGAGCTTGTCCTTGTCCTAATGAAAGCGTCACAGAATACTGTCATCTTCTCACTACATTGTCACCTGAAGGAACGTCCCAGCCCATGTGCTTCAGATACCAGCACTGTCTGCCACCAGTTAGAAACAGCCAAGTAATAGCATCTACCATCTTCCCGAGGAAAGGGAGCTACCAGTACAGAGAGGTGGGTTCATTTAATGGAGGTTTTTTCTATTTTTGTGCTTTTTTCTTCTTTGGTTTTGTTCTGACTGCACTGTGGCACTTATACTGTCCTCCCCTTGTCAAGACAAAAGCAACAGGAAGCAGACTTGGGTAGCTAGCTGGTGAAGGTGCAAATGTATTTCTGCACTCTTCACTCTGCCGCAGTAGTGACAAAGGGTCCCACATTCCACATCCACTTCAGTGTTTCCACTTTAAAAGACCAACCAAAATAGAGACTTCTTTAAAAACACGGGCACCAGAAAAGCGCATGCATTTGGTGCGCTGGCTCTCACTGTGAACAGGTGTAACCCAGAATGTACATGCAATCTGTTTCCAGGACTTTCTAAGACACTTTTGTACAATGTTGTGTGTGGTGACTGTCGAGGCCCAGGCTGTTTGCATCCAGGCAGCTCCTGCTCCTCCTCTGGCTCCTGGCCAGGACTGTAATGAGAAGGCACAGCCCTCGCTCCAGTCTGCCTCTGCAATGTTCCCTCTGTCCAGCTGCGAGCAGGGATGTGCCACTGGGTGACAGAAGATCCTTTTGTACACATTTTGCAATGATTCTTCTCTAGTGATAGAAAAAGTAAATGCCATGGATTCTGTGTCTGACATGCCGTGATGTCCACCCCAGTGTAAGAGAAGGCCAGACCATAAGGGAAGTTTCAGAGATCCCTGCCAAGCATCACAGGGTGCAAGGTAGAAGAGGCAGCTGGGGGCAGCTCTAAAATGAGTTGAGAATATATACAATGGGCGATTAAAATATATGGGGGATGGTAAATTTTTAAAAATCATTACAGTAAAGAAACATTGCCATCCATTGACCTCAAAACACCTCCCCTCACTCTGAACACACTCATCCCATCATTCTTTTCAGTTTCTGACTCAGTTCTGGGGTCCTCTTTCCCGAGTGTCTTTACAAGACGGGATTAAAAATACAGTGAATGGAGCTGCCGTGTGTCATCCAACAGAAAAGCAGGCTTGTAAAAATGACACTGTCCTCATCCACTTTATTTGCCTGATCTGGCACAGTGCAACTTCTGGCTCTTCCTTGAAGTCAATATGACCATGAAAGGTCAATGTTTTGAATCGATTCATGAGGCAGCTATGACAAGACAACTAAAGACACTCGGAAAGAGAACTCCAGAGCTGCTGCAGAAAGTGGCAAGAGCCATGGGATAAGTGTTTGAAAGTGAGGGAGGATTTCTGGGAGTGATTCATGGCAATGCATCTTTCACTGCAACAGATTTTTTCACATTAAACATTTTGGCACAATCCTGTCACACCTGATGTGTACTCAGATGGTTAGAGTTGGTCTCCAGCAGGGACACCATTCCACTCGACACCCTGATCACGCCCCATCTGTAACCTCAAAGGGCTGGGGACACCAAGACACAGCATTGAGGGTGGGGGGAGCAGAGGGAAGTGGGCAGTGCGTGTCCATCTCCCCACAGCACGCTCCAAGACAGTGTAAGTGACACAGGCCCACTGCAGCGGGGCTCAGGGCACAGGCTGCCCACAGGGGCTGCACTTTCCAGAGTCACCTGCAAAACCTCTCCATGGCAGGGCCAGGGCAGAACCTGACCCCTGTCCTCCCTGCTCTGCTCTGGACCTATGCTATTACAGCCCTTTCTGAGCTGAGAATACTTTGTCCCTTTCAGATAAACAGCCAAACCTCACCTGAGTCCAGATCTAGAAAACAAGGTGAGGTGACTCAATTTACCTGGCACGACAGCAGATCCAAAGGAGCTGCAACTCCAATGAATAGCGTGTACTGAGGTTCGTATCAGGCCGAGGCAATGGACCCCAGGGGGACCTACAAACACTGGCACGTGCCTGTCATCCCAGCATCCTGGGAGGCTGAGGCAGGAGGAGCACAAGTTCAAGCCCAGCCCGGGCATCTTAGTGACTTAACAACACCTTGTCTCACAATTTAAAAGGACTGGAAATGTAGCTCAGTGCAATCCCCAGTACTGACACTATATACTGCAACCTTGTGGCTCGGCTCTCCTGGCAGCCTGAGGAGCGTGCACCAGAAGCGCCCAGAGAGGGGACAGCACGGGTTCAAGGGGGAGAGCAGCATCACCGGGACGGCACAGGAGGGCAAGGTTTCGGACTCCTGCTGGACCAACAGACTCCTTCCTTTGGCTTCACTGCCGGCAGGCCAAGGCGCCCTCAGAATCATTCTCTGTGGCACCTGTCGTGCTCGAGGCCCTGTTCCTGCTCTGCAAAGGGTGCTGGGGACAGTCGTCACGAACCTGCTCCTCGTGAGCCAGTGTAGATTCAGGGTCCACCTGTGTTCACACACCAGAGAGCAATGGGGGAGCGGGAGCTTGGATTGGGGACGGGAGGACAGAGGTCCTGATCCCATTTCCAGTGAATCTGTCACATTTTCCAGCAAAATAAAACACCCTAGTAGTTTTGTGAGTCCTGGTGACACCTTGTATTCTCAGTGAGAACAGTTGGGTTCTCAAGGAACCAAAACTTGGCCTTCTCGGCCAGCCGTGCTTTGGGAGATGGCCTCTCCACATCCCAGAGACACTCAGCCTTGAGCAACTGGCACAAGACTCAGAGGAAGTTCTGGGTGACCAAAGCAGGGACGCCACCTTCCCCATCATTCCGGAAACTTCTGGCCCCTTCTTTGCCCCAGAGTCTGACCAGCACTCAGTGGGCACAGTGCCCATACAAGCAGCACAATCTTCTCTGTTTCCCGGGTGTCCCTGTCGCAGCCTCTAAGGGGGCAGAAAGGGGTTTCCTTCGGCCCCAGAACATCTGCATTGGCTGCTCCCACAAGACCTGATCCTGAGCAGCCTGTGCCGAAACAGGCAGCCACAAGACAGCCTAGCATCCCCCACCCTGTCCATGTGCTGCAGCTGATGCTGTGTGACACTGACCATGTGGCCCAAGGTCTCTGAGCCTTAGGTGCCTTGTCTCTGAAAGTCTGAGGTTATGATGCAGGTTGAATCCTCAGTATCTATCAAATGCTGAGAACAGAGTTGGGCTGTAAAACTTTCCTGCCTCACCTGTAATGGTACAGCACCTTCCTCATCCACATACCTCCATGACAATCGGGTGAGCCAGGCATCATCTGCATCCCGTCTTACAGATCAGGTGGTACAGGTGTGTTCTGCAGTTCATGGCCCCGGGCAGCACAAGGCTGTGCCCCATCGCACAGAAAGAAGCCGCAGCGCAGGCTCAGCTGGGAGCTGAGAGGCCCACAGCAAGGAGGCTCCCACAGACGGAGGCGGAATGGCCCCAGCCCTGCTCTCTGCTGGCTCCCACACCCCCTTGGCAGTGCTCCTCCCCAAGGTGCAGGATTTGATCCACAAGCCACGTGGTATCACGACCCCACACAAACCCACACAAATCTGCCTTCTCCAGTCTTTGCCATGCCTGGTCCTCTCACACACATCCCATGTCAGTCTCTCAGCCTCGGCCTAGGTGACAGCGCCCTCTCGGGGACTCACACAGGGACATGCCTTCCTAAGAGAAGACCAGAGGCATCCTAGGGACACGGATCACAGGTTTACAAAGTCTAAATGGGGCTACAGGTCTGGGGCACTGTGGCCCCTCCAGCCCCAGAGGCAACAGAAGGAGGAGAGCTAGTCTCTGGAAGGAAGCCAGGACAAGGGATTTGGACTGGAAACAGAGGTGGAGGAAGCAGGAAGAGAAATGAGAGCCAGGCAGAGATCAGGTGACCAGGGGCACTGTAAAACACTGGGGACTCAAGCTACACAAAGAGAAGGGAAGGAAGGAACCCTAAGTCTAAATCAAGGGGCCTGAAGCGAGAGTCAGGCAAAGGCACATCATGATCATAAGACCCTGACTAGAGCTGTGATCACCCCCAGGAGGCTGTGTCCCCCCGTCCCCACATCCACATCCAGAGACACCACTTGACATATGTCTTCATCGCATTCTCTGTCCTCTGTGGGTCTCCTCCCTGGCTCCTGACATTCACAGTGCAGAATAAGATAATTTACAGGTTTGTTGAGAATTTGAGCTGGGAATGGAGAGTCTGGAAGTTGAAAATAAAGCGAACCAATCTGTTCTCTATGAAAGAGATGCCCCCAACATCAGGTAACATAAGGATGTCCTCAGTATTGGGGTGCAGAGCGGGCTCAGGGGGGCCGGAAGCAAGGCCTGGTTCATCAGAATGACTGGAATCCAAAGGGGGCTGCAGGACAAGGGCTTTGAAAGCAGAATAAATGTGGGAAAGGGGGTCTGACTGAGAAAGGCATTCAAGGAAGAGACATGGGAGACAAAGTGAAAACACAGATTGAAGATAGAATGGGAGTCTGAACAGGGGGAGGGGCAGGGCCTGGGAGCCGCTGAAGGTGAAGAGGAGAGAGCTGCATCGTGGGCAGGAAGGACAGCTGGACCTGGGGTCCACACAGAGGAGAGCAGGCTGAACCAGAGCACCGTGCCTACAGGGAGAGGAGAGATCAAAGTGCAAAGCAGGAACGAGAGGACTTGACTTGCTGCCTCTGGGATGCACACTCCAAGAGAGCGAGGGTTTTTAAAAATATACAGACACATCTCAATCTCAGGAAGAGCAGGTGGAACCTAACAGGTGCTCAATAAATACCCGTTGCATAGTGATCCATTTAAGATAATTAGACCTAATGTCCTCTAGGGAGCGTTGCAAGTTCAAGCCCTACCTGGGCAATTTACTGTCCTAGCGAGACCCTGTCTCAGAATTAAAAATAAAGGGTGTTGGGGAGCTGGGAATGTAGCTCAGTATGAAGGCCCTGGGTTCAATCCCCAGTACTGCAAAAAAAAAAAAAAAAAAGAAAAAATCCCCAGTGTCACACACAAAAAAGTGGTGATAAGGCAGAAAAGGTCACGTGGGCAGAGATGGCCTCTAACCTCGCCAGGGCCTCCGCACCCAGCCCTGGACCTCTACCCAGGTTTTCCTCAGGAGGAAGGCGGGGCCCCACCCACAAGCCCCTGGCTCCCCACCCTCCCCTCTGACAAAGCCAGCATCCCTTGATCTCCGTCCCCACACTGCTGACAGGGTGCCTCTCTATCCCCCAGAGTGAGGCAGCAGGTCCCCGAGGAGCAGGCTCCTGGCCCTGCGAGCCCTCCTAGCTGCAGAGCCTCTGGGCCTCGGGACAACAGTTGGGCCCTGGACTGAGCAGCAACGCAGTGAACCCAATGGCGCGAGGGGAAGCAGATGCGCCCATCGAGGTCCCCAGAACAACCAGGAACCATGCTGGGGGAGGAGATTTGCATATCAGGGATAATTTGGTAGCAAAACTGTCCCCCGCAGCTCACGGCATGGATCTCGATACAGCTCACAGATTTCACTTCTCCTTTCCCAGGTTTTCTCAAACCGACTCGATGTGACACTTGGTGTGTGAATTGTCCAAACATTTTTTTGTCTCCCTCGTGACTCAGCCCCTGGCCGCTTCTCTCTCCGCTCTGCCACACCCGTGTGCCCAAGAGAGAGTCACCCAGGCACACTCAAAGCGGGAACCCCAAAACCTCTGTCCCCAGGCTTGCTGCAGGGGATCTCCAGCTCCCTTGGCCTCTGCTAGCATCCGCTGTCAATGTTACCTCATCTTGCTGCCCCACCTGTCCGCCCCCACTTCCACAACGCCATTATCCCTGCAGCTTTCTGCCCGCACAGGGCAGGCCACCCGAGTGAGGAGGGCGTGTGGTTTCAGGGCCCCTGACTCGATTCCCTTTTCAGGGCCCTCCTCCCCACCCACCACAGGCACTGCCCTTCAACCAACTTCTGTGGGTCCCTCTGCCCTCACTCACTACCCACCTCTGAAAGCACCACAATTTCTGTTCCAAATATTGGTTTTAAGATGGGTGCAGTGGCACATGCCTATGGTCCCCAGCTGCTCAGAAGGGTGCGGTGCAAGGGCTGCAAGTGTGAGGCCAGCCTGGGAAATTTAACATGACCTCGTCTCCAAATTACAAAATGACAAAGGGCTGGGAATATCGCTTAGTGCAAGGGCCTGGGTTTTCAACCCCAAGTACTGCCAAACAAAAATGAATGCTGGTTTTATAGGCCTTCACAGGAAAACAGCTGTGCTCTTACAGCCACTGATACTGCTAAGAGATCTCTGAATGTGAAAGCATTTACTGAGCTGTTATAGACACGGGACAAAAGGGGGCACGTTCCCTAAGCCACCAACCATGCGGCCAGGTAGCAGCTGGTCGGCAGGTCAAACCCTCTCTCACTAGAAGGGTGATCTCTCCAGCCTCCCCCCAGCCGCCATCACGTCTGGTTCCTGTGTCACTCACACTGCCAGGCCCACGTGTCCTGGAGAGTCCACCCCGCCTGGCCAGCTGCCAACACAGAACCACTGGTAACCAGTTTTGGGAGCTGTGGCCCTTGAGGGCCATGCGAAGTGCCACCTCCTCCATCAGACCACAAGCCTCCAAGGGAGGAAGAAGCCCTCCCCTTCCCTGAATCTCCAGTACCAGGTGGGCAGACAGGGCAGAGTCTGCATCCCAGACCTCCCCAGCCCCACCCATGGCACTTCCTTTGCAATGGATGCTGCGCCTGGGCTCCCCAGAAGCGTCCACTGCTTTTCTTGGCTCAGCCTAGAGTGAGGCAGTGTTCCCAGGGTGACGCGCAGATGTGGAGAGAAGGAAAGGTGGGAGCAGCCCCCTGAGGGCCAGGAACTTGGGTGCTGGAGGAGCTGGTGAGCTGGGAGGGTGCTCTTCAGGAAGCCTCTGGAGGCCAGGGGTGTAGCTCAAGGACAGAGAACTTGCCCGGCGTGCATGAGGCCCTGGATTTGATCCTGGTACAAGGAGGAGGAGGAGGAAAAGGAGGTGGAGTAAGAAAAGGGAGAAGTGGGGGAGCAGTAGGAGGAAGAGAAAGAGGAGAGAAGGAGAGGGAGAGGAAGGAGAGGGAGAAGGAGGCCACCACCACCTCTGGGAGCTTTTGTTTTTCACCTTACGCACATTTCCCCCCATCAACATGTGTTTTCTCATCAGAGCTCTGGAGCCTGGGTCAGCTTCCTCCCAGCACTGGTCAGGCCAGCGCGTGTCCTCTGAGGAGCCGGGCCCAGGGGCAGAAACCCGAGAGGACATCTGCCGTGTGCCCTGGAGGAGCCACAGAGGAGGCCACTAGCTGTGACATCAGTGAGCATCCCCAGCTGGCCTCCTGTGCAAACGCTGGGCAGGCCAGACCCTGGATCCACAGTGTAAAGCGCATCTCAGCTGAGTTTTGACAGGCGGACAGCTGAATTATATAGAATACTCAAGGAAAACCAAGAAGGTGGAAAGAGTGGAAGACAACAGGAAAGGCGCTGTAAATGGAACAGGAAACAGTAACAGCTTTAACAGATACTAATCTGTATCCAAAACCACTATAAAAACCAGTAGTTTAAATACACGGATTAAAAGACAGAGACTGTGAGAGTAGACCCCAGAACAAGGTACTCATTTTAAATATAAATTCATATAGAGATTAGAAGCAAAGAGATGGAGAAAGAAACAGCATGCTAACACTAACAAAAGGAAAGCAGGTGTGCTGGTATTCATTTCAAACAGAGCGGGCTTCAGAGTAAGGAAAGTTATCTATCAGGCTAAAGAGGCACCTGCATAATGAAGGAAGGGTCCACACTCCAAGAAAACATAACAACACCCCACATATATGTACCTAACAACCAGACAGCAGAACACACACTGAAAAAACAGACAGACCTACAAGCAGAACTAAATGAACCCGCCCTCACACACTACCAGAAATAGCTGGATTTGGCAAACAGAAAATTTGCAAGGATGTTCTTGAGCTGAAAGGAATTATTTTGACCAAGAAAAGTGGCAAGAAAATGTCAGGCAGAGGGGACAGCACAAAGCCGGGCCTAGAGGCTTGGACGCGGGCAGTGTGTTGATGAAGGCCGGCGGTTAGGGGTAGGCTGGGTGGCAGAGGTGCTGCTCTCAGACCAGAGGAAGAATCCAGCACCCTGCTGAAGAAAGCTCTCCCACACGCCAGCTCATCAGGGGCTGGGAAAGAAGTCGAGGATGCGCCTATGCTGGCCACTGGGCAGTGGGCGGCATGGCCCTGTGGAGGAAGGGTGGCAGTGTGAGCGAGCACTAATTTCAGGTAGTGAAACTAAGGCCAGGGAAGCAGAGCGCCTCGGTCAAGGTCACAGGGAGTCACCCTCAAGCCACATTTCCTAAAGCCCACTATGTATACTGCAAAAGGGGAGTGGGGCAAAACAGCGCAGGAAGAGCAGCACAAATTTGCCCCTCTTGGAGACACACAGCGGCCCTGAGCTTCTGAAGAGTCCTGAGAAGAATGAGAAGAATGCAACATGGTTTGTTGAATCCAGGTTTCCATAAGTGAGTTTAGACCCAAAAGTCCCTGCCACCCTTTTGTGTTCTCTTCACTTTGGAACAGAGTCCCAAAGGCAGAGCCCAGGAGACAGTAGTCCTGCCCCACTGTCTCCAGGGTACTGAAGTCCCCAGGAGTGTCTCTAACTTCCTAGAGCACTGGGCTCTTGGTCATGGGAGAAAATCCCAGTTCTGCTCACGGGTGATATGACCAATGTGGGCATGAGCTGATGGCCCTGGAACCTGTTCTTCTGGGGGCCAAGTGGTATCTCCCCTCAGGAAGCCACACTCCTGGCTTCTGGGACTGTGGCACACATGAGCCACCTCCTGGCTTCTGGGACTGTGTCTGTCCGTTCGGGTGAAACTGGCTGGGGTGGGGACTCATTTGTCTTCTGCCCACAGTGGTGGAGATGGGACCAGGGGCATCAAGTCGGGGCCTGGGACTCATGGTCCCCATGGCAGGGAACAGAGGCAGGGCTGTCTGCTTCCTTGGCCTATGTCTAGGCTGGACATTGCAATCGAGGGCCTGAATCAGGGCCTGCACAATTCAGA
This sequence comes from Hystrix cristata, assembly GCA_004026905.1. Classification (NCBI taxonomy): domain Eukaryota; kingdom Metazoa; phylum Chordata; class Mammalia; order Rodentia; family Hystricidae; genus Hystrix; species Hystrix cristata. The sequence continues at coordinate 27,942 of PVJO010003109.1, read as the reverse complement.
ACAGATTTAGGTCTATGCGGTTGGGTTGACCATATAAGGTGTGTGATTTTCCTAGTTTGGACACTGGTGGAAAACAGCACTAAGCACTGTGGGAATCAGCTTTTCGTTGCTGGGACAAAATACCTGATGAGCACAACTTCAAGGAGGACAGGTTTATTTTGCCTCAGTTTCAGAGGTTTCCACTCGTGATCAGCTGGTTCCAAGACAGGAACATGGCGGAAGGGTGTAGGGGAGGACCGCTGATAACCGCATTGCAGCAGGGAGCAGAGAGGGCAGAGCGGAGCAAAAGGAAGGGCTGAGGACAGCATGTACCCTTCAGGCCCCGCCTCCCAGTAAGCCCCCAAGCTGTGAACTCGTCCCCTGAGCTGTGAAGCTCATTCCTCCACTTGATGAAGTCTGAGTTCTCACATCCACTCAGTTCTTCAGATTCCCTCACTGCTGACTAAGCCCTCAAAACAGTGAGGCTTTGAGGGGATGTTTTGGACCCCAACCATAACAGACATGTTCAGAGACGTGAATAAGCAGGAAAGAGAAGCCACACAGTTGCAGAGTTGCTGCATCGAGCCCCAGGCTTCACGCCAGGCACCCTTCTCATGAGGCTCCGTTAGCAACTATGGACTCCTCAGGCTCACAGGGGCCACTCATCTCCCCAAAGCCATACCACATTCTCATCCTTGCTGGCCAGGAAAATGGCATTTACAATAGCAAAATAAGTACTATGTGCCAATATCCAGGTAATATAAGACAACCTTATACTTAGGCAATATTATTAATACTGAGGTAATAACATCTTATTTTTAAATTATAGAACAAGAAGGTACTAATGAAGCTAATAAATTATGTTTCCAAATATATTCCCTGTGGTAATGCCTGTAGTCACAGTTACATTGCTGTTCAACGGTATGCAGACTTTTCGGCAAAGATTCAATTATTTCAAACCATGAGGAAGAATCCTCAAAATCGTTCCATTTGGGTAACATAAAACCTGCTTACACTACCGCATCAAAGAAAATTGCAGGGTGAGGGGGAGGATAGTTTTAGGAGAGAGAAACATGATAAAGTAATTTGACAATGTCCTCCTACAACATGTAGAGAAGTGTGATGATGTACTTCTGTGGTGTGTGAAGAAATTTGACAATGACTTCCGCAGTGTTTGCCTGCATTTAATGACAGAAAGAGGAAAGTGCTGAGGAGAAGCGGTGGTAGTTGAGGTGGAAAACCAGATATAGCAGAAGTAATATTTTGAGGGGCTGTGGATTTAGCTCAGTGGTTAGAGTGCTCGCCTTGCAAGCACAAGGCCCTGAGTTCAATGCCCGGCACCAAAAAAAAAAAAAAAAAAAGAAGTACTATTTTGGGTAGAAAAAGAGCAAAGCAAAAAGGTCAGCCACCCCACACCTGTCAGTAGACAGTAATTATTCCCAATGTCTTAGCCAAGTGTCCAACAGATACACAGCTTAAGATGTCCACATTCATTTTCTTGGGTAAGTGAGGTTCTGAAATTCAAAAGTAATTTCCTCGATAGGCCCTGTCTACTTTACTGGATGTGGCTGTGGTCGCCATATTGGATTGTGCCAACAAAATCTTTCACCCAACCTTTGAATAAAATTAATTCTCTCCTATTCATGAAAATCTCCAGAAGGTAATAAGCAAGTTTACAAAGCAGCAAGTGAAGAGATTTCAGAATATCTAATAAGAGATTTTGAATATTCTCAACACAAAGAGATGGTAAATATCTCAGATGATGGTTTGCCATTTACCCCAGTGTGATTGTTACGTATCATATAGACATACTGAGATATCACTCTGTGTCCATCTGCATGTACAACCACTATGTGTCCATTAAAAATAAAATCCATTTCAATTTTTTAGAAAGCTTTAGAGCCTGGCAACATTCTGCTGTGTATCCCATAAGGAATAATGCTTATCTCAGCACATAGTAGGTTTGCTATGAAATGTTTATGAATAATTGTAATCCTCTCACTGCACATCCTAAAATCAGTCTTTCTGGTGATCTGAACACTCCCTAATGCATACAGTGGCTGCAGACCAAGCCACAATAAATGTGAGACTTTAATTCCACTCTGACATCCAAGATGGTAAGAAACTACCAATCACCAGTTGCCAGCCTCCTCAAGCTTTTCCAAGGTGGACTTCACTGCTATGCCTTTCTGACAAAGGCTCCAGACCCAGGAATCAACTCACCTTCCCACTGCCTGGTTCAATAGAACATCGTGCCCTGGGCACATGAACAGAAAATCACAGAGTGAATATTTGTATGAGCGAGATACTTAGGAAAAAAGCAATATTGCAATAGCTCTGCTGATCACAATCTCACAACAAGGAAGTTACTGTCCTCACACCTTAGGAATGAATCTGAGCAAGTCAGGGACCTCACCTGAGGGGAGCCACACCTCTCACATCCCCACCTAGGGCCAGTAGGCAGCTCAGACTACTGACCTTGTGAGCTGGGACTCCCACACAGCACCCACTCAGCTGTACTGGGTGTGTGGAGAAACTAAGCAGAGAGCAACTGAAAAGGTGTGCCTGGCAGATGCAAGCCAAAATCCTACTTCTGGATTCTTTCCTTGGAGAAACTGAATGTTCATTCCATACTTGTAAGACCCAGGTGCCAGAACCTACAACAGAGCATTTGTTACCCAAACATCCTAGACAGAACAGTGCTGCAACATAGGCACTAACCATGGTTGGCTATTTAAATTTAAACTAACTACAATTAAACAGAATAGAACACACAGTCGCACTGTTGCAAGCATTCTGAGTATTCAACAGGCTGGATGTGGCTGTGGCTACCATACTGGATTTTGCCAACAAGGACCATCTGCACCATCACAGTGAGTTCTGTTGGGCGGTGCTCCCGGGGTTACAGGGCAAACCTGCCTTGCTCCTCGGGGGTCCCCCGTTTCTGGCACAGTGCCTGACCCAAGGTGTAGGGAGATGCCTGTCAAGCACAAATTCCCTCCCCAGCAAACCATGCCCTCCCAACACGCCTCCCAGCAAAGCCTGTCCTGGGGCACTGGGTCCTGCAGGCTGCCTTTAATAACCAAAATTTGCAGCAACTTTCGCTTCCCCTTGGTGACCAGGCCCTTCCCTCTGGCTGGGAGGGAAATGGCATTTGCCTCAGGACACGTGCTTTTTATAACGCTCTGATCCCGCTGGTCCCTTCCAAGGTGCTGGCTGACACGCCAGTTCTTTTCCCTCCATGCCAAGCTATCCCCAGGATAGCTCTGACCTCCACCCCATCTCCCTGGGACTCTTGTGTCCTGGTGGTTCCTCTGACCTCCAGTCCCCTCCTGCCAGTTAGCAACCTGCAAAACAGAAACTATGATGAGCAGTATCAGGAGGGTGGGATTTCCAGCAAATAGGGAAGGACTCACTACGCCCTGCTGGTCAATTCTTGCAGGATCATCCTCCTCTCGGGAGAAAAAAGAGGAAAAAAAGGCAGATCACTTTCCTCTTGCTTCTGCTTCTCCTTAATAAACTGCTTGCCTAATTTCCTTTGCAGTTAGAGAAATGTTCCTTGTGAAAGCTGCGATTTCCTCACACTGACACACTGTGGATTCTGGGCTCCAGGAGGCATTTGCATTTCCAGCTTCCTTCTATCCCAGTAGTGTAAGCCGTGTTTGCATCTACGCTTGGAGACAGAGGCCAGTGAAGCCAGGCTGGCTGAGACCATCACATCCTTCCAACCACACAGTCTCACTGCCCCGAAGCCCAGGCATGGGCAGGATGCAGCTCCAGAAGTTTCCATCCCAATGCTAAGAAACTTGTCAGCCACCCAGGCACCTGAGCGGGGCAAGCATCTCTGGGACCTGTTTCAAAATACAGGATTTGAGCATGCCAGACCAGGGTTGAACTCCAGGGCTCCTCGAGTCGAGCACATTCCCCAACCCTAGTCCATGTTTGGATATCTTGTGTATGAGTTGGGGTGCAGATGAGAGCCCACACGGTTAATAACTCAGCCTCACCTGCTTCCCCTGTACAAAAGAGACCCCCAAACCACTTGGTCTAAAAGGAATGGGACAAGGTGTGGTGGTGCACACCTGTAATCCCAGAAATTAGGGGGCTGAGGCAGGAGGATCTCTGTAAATTCACGGTCAACCTGGGCTACACAAGGAGTTCAAGGTCGGCCTGAACTGCATAGTGAGACCTTGTCTCAAAAAACAAAAACTCAAAGGAATGGGATCCTTTCTGCTACCAAAAAGATCATCAATGCGGAAGGAGTATTTGCAAAATACCCAGCAAGGCGATCACCTCACGGTAGAGCACTGCTGGGTGTAAGGGCTCCCCGTGCTGCGCGCTGGCGCACGTGCTGGTAGCGGACAGAAAGCTCCCGGCATGAGGGCTGAAAGAGGCACCTCCACCTCCCTCCTCAGCCCACCGTCTCCTGTCGTCCAGTTGACCAGGACTGAACAGCTCACTTGAAAGGGATTCAAGGCAATTATCACATCTGTGGAAACAAGCGTCGAGAAATCAATGCTGTTGGAAATCTCCCAAGTAACAAACACAGGCTAGAGCATTTTAAAAGTCCAATTAATTAAGTCTAAAAGTTTTTAGAAATCTAAATGCACTATATGAGAACAGTCAAAACTGAAGAGATCCCAAAATGAGAGGTTTATAGCAAATCAATGAACAGATTCTTGCTAACATCTGAGCTGGGACTCCCTCGAAATGGGATAAAAACTTGAAATTCTTTCCAGTAAGAAAGGTGACAACCACTCCCCGGCCTCCACAGAGCCCTGGGGAAGCTGAGGGAGGCTCTCCACCTAGTGGCGAAGGGACACAGGGCGGGCGGGACCAGAAGTCACTCCAGGGAGGAAACATGAGCCCACCGCCCTGCCAGGAGGAGGCGGCGCCAAACCCAGGGCGACAGGGACCTTAGCCAGGTGACTGCCACTACAGAAGCAGACAAAGGGCCACCACCTAGGTGTAAGTGTTTCATCAGTGACCTTAGTTTCTGCCTGAATTTTGAAATTACACTGCAACTCAGCTTTTGGTGATTTTATACACTGTTACCAAGAACAGGGATCCCTCTCACACGCAGAGGGCCTGTGGTGCCAGGCTGACTCTGGGGCCCGGAGCCTTCCAACCTCTACTCGGGGCCCTGCACTACCTCCTTGTGTTCGGGCCCTGGCCAGAAGCAATGGCAGGGAGGATGCCTGTGGTAAGAACCTAGCTCTGCGTGTAATTCTCCTTACAGCTGGGGAACCCTCACCCCAAAGCCGCTGCTTGGCCACCTCCACTGACCAGGGCCACAGTGGCAGGGTCACCCTGTGGAGTGGGGTGGCTGAGAATGCCCGCCACATGCTGAGAGATCGGACTTCAGCGTGGGTGAGCTGGGACATGGTGCCAGCTGTATGTGAACTGGCTTTGTACTAATCCTCGCCTGAAAGGGAGGACATCATAGTGTTAGCGAACAGAAGACACCAGGGAAAGGCAGCTTGGGCGCTGTTTAGATCCTGTCATCTGATCATCAAAATTCACCTGGAAGGGAGACAGCTCAGATTTCAGACCAGGAGCATCTTGACAAAGGCAGACATCCCCTGGAGTGTCTGGAACTAACTCACCTTCTGTGAGCATTTCTCTATCGTGTCTCTAGGAAACAGGGCATTCTTCCACGAGAAGTCTTTGTTACTCTCATGATGGATTCCTTGTATTTTTGACTTAGCGATAAAATTGATACAAACCATCCAGCACTATTTATACCAAGTCCTATTTGTAATAATGGTCAAAAATTAGAACTAACCCACTATCCATCGGCACTAATAGACAAAAATCTGTGGTAAATCCACGCCACAAAACCATAGTCATCATCAAGGAAAGGGAATGAAGTATTGATACACAAGCTACAAAGTAACTACATTCTCTTTAAGAAACCAGACCAAAAAAAAAAAAAAAAAAAAAAAAAAAAAAAGACATACTGTGTGATTCCATGTATACAAAACGCTGATAAATGCAAACTGACGTCTAAGAAGCAGCTCAGTGGTTGCCCAGGATTGGAGGCCTGAGGCTGGGGGCAAAAAGCAGGAGGAAGGAGTTACAAAAGGACACAAAGAAACGGAATTAGGGTGTGTGCTTTGACTGTGGCAATGGTTTTGCCTGTGTATGCATTTATTCGACTCCCGGGACTTTGTTTCGTCCGTATCATTATCCCTGCCGTTGATGTCCCTTTAGTAATTCTTTCTCTGTAAGGCTTTCAGACATCTTGGGAGCTGAGCATTGTCCATGGAGCTCACCGGGCTGTAGGGGCCTGGTTGGGACGGAAGGGTCCACCAGCCTTCGGGATAGGACGAGGCAGAACTGCTGCTACATAGTTGGGAAGAACACCAGTCAAGAGAAGACTTGATAGAGGGTAAAAGCCTACTAATAATTCTTGCTGTAAGCTTGCTTTTCTGTTCAGATGATGGCTCCAGCAACACTGCTACTCTGTCACGACTATGAGCAAGATCATCACTGGGGGGCTCTAGGTGAAGGATCTCAAAGAACTGCGTACTGTTTTTAAAACTTCTTGTGAGGCTGAAGTTTTTTAACAAGAGTAAGTGTTTAAAAATGAGTAAGATGGGAGATACTTCGAGTAAAACCAAAAAGGTGAATGAGGGAGTTTTTAATAACAAAATCTCTAGATGTTGACATGAGTAGCAGCTACTAGAAGGCACATTGGAATCTACAAAAGCAAACCCTGTGCCTTCCTTTTTTTTTTTATTTTTTAACCAAGAACATGTATTGGTACACTGTCCATATATTGATCACATTTAACATGTTTGTTTTGTACCTGTACATGGTGTCTCTTGGTTCTCCCCCTCCACCCTCCCCTCCCTTCTGTTCCCTCCATCCCTATTTACAGCAGGTTTATTTACAATTCTCCGTGATTTCTCTTGCCCCTTTCTTTCCGTTTTTTCCCTTCCTGCTTTTCCCCCTTCCCTCTTTCTGGTACTCCTCTCCTTTGTATATTATCTTCCTTTTATATGATATCCGTTACACTACTTTGTCCTTATTCACAGTTATGGTTTCTCATATCAGAGAAACAATTTGATGTGTGGTCATGAGTGTCTGATTTATTTCGCTTAGTAGTATATTCTCAAGGAACATCCATTTACATACAAATGACTCTAGTTTATCCTTCTTTATGGCAGTGTAGTACTCCATTGTGTAGAAAAGCCACATCTTCTTTAGCCATTCATTGGCTGTTGGGCATTTGGGTTGTTTCCAAGACCTAGCTATTACAAACTGCACTGCTATAAACATGGTTGTGCATATATCTCTGTGGTATGATGATTTTAACTCTTCTAGAAAGATCCCCAGTAGGGGAATAGCTGGATCAAATGGAACCTCTAGTTCTAGTTGTTTGAGGAATCTCCATATTGATTTCCACAGTGGCTGGGCCAGTCTGCATTCCCACAAGAAATCACCAATAGAGCAGGACGAGAAACCACGGAATGGGAAAGAATTTTTACTAGCTATCCATCAGACAAAGGTCTAACATCTAGAATATATAAAGAACTCGAAAAAACTAAACCTCCCAAATTTAAAGACCCAATTCAAAAATGGGCAACTGAAATGAACAAACATTTCTCAAATGAAGAAATAAAAATGGCAAATAAATATATGAAAAAGTGTTCAACATCACTAGTCATTCGCGAGATGCAAATCAAAACAACATCAAGATACCATCTCACTCCAGAAAGAATCGCATCTATGAAAAAATCAACCATCAAAAAATGCTGGAAGGGCTGTGGGGAGAAAGGAACCCTCCTCCACTGTGCCTTCCTTCTATTGCAAACCTTTTAGCGTAATCCACATGGTTAGCAATGAACTGGTGGAGAGTGTAGTATGCTGGAATTCTGGGTCGCAAATTCAAGTATGCAAAAAATATTATTTTGCTGGCCTTAGTTATCTAGTAAATTGACACATAGCATTCATCCCAAAATGTGGCAGTTGAAAGCAGGAAATATTAACTATTGAAGAGTTTCAGAGCTCAGGAATTCAGGTGCAGTCTGGCTGTGTCTGCTGGTTCAAGGCAGTCATGGGCCATGATGGAGTTGTGCCGGCCTCTGAGTTCTTGGGTGAAGACAGGATATGGCAGGATTCACCTCCAAGCTCACTTGTGCTTGTCAGATTCAGTTCCTCTGGGCTACTGGGCTCAGGGCCACTACTCTCCAGCTGTTCTTGCCACTGGGCCTCTCCAAAGGGCACTCACAGTGTGGCAGCTGGGGAGTGAGCCCAGGAAGGGACAAATGAGAAGCCACAGTCTTTGTGTAAACTCATCATGGAAGGGAGATCGTGTCACTTTGTCTTCGTCCTGTTCATCAGAAGAAAGTCTCAGGAAGGAGAAGAAGGGAAAGGGAAACCAGAAGGATCGAGATGTGATATACCAGTTCCCCATGATGACTGTGTTCATTATGGATTGCAAACATGTACTAATAAAAAGGGAAAAAATTAAAAAGAATGTCCCAAATCCCAACCCACTCAAGGTAAGGAGATGACACAAAATTACACAAGGTGAGATTACACAAAAAGCAGAAGCCAGGCTTTGGGTGCCACCTTGTTCAATGGGGGCAGACAGAGCCCACTATCTCGCCCTCCATAATCCACACTCTCGACACTTGCAAAACCCTTTCACCCCTTCCAAAGTCCACAGACTTCTCCCATTCAAGGTTCAATGCAAAGTGTGAAATTGTATCATCAAAACCAACTCCAGGTCAGGCCAGGACTCCTAGGACAGGTCTGTCGAGAGCAGTTCCCACGGGCATGAAAGACCAGTGGCCTGCCCCCAGTAGACCCATCTGCAGTGGCACAAGAGGCAGGGATTACATTTCAAGGCCCACGAAGAACTTGCCTGTGGCTCTTGGCTTTGCCTCTGAGTTCTTAACCCTGCTGAGTCAGCCTTCAGATTTCGTGAAAGTGAGTTGCAGGTGAGGAGTTTTATCAACCTGTTTTGCTGCCTTAAAAATCTCTTAATTGTAGCACATTTGCCCTCTGGAGAGGGTGAAAACTGTCATCCAGCTCTGGCTCCATTGTGTGAGAGTTCTTTCTCTTCTTGTACTTTGATAGAAGCAACAGTAAGAAGCCAGGCAGTACCTCCAGCACTTTGACTGGAAAGCTCTTTAACTAAACGTCAAGTTCATGGTGTAGGGCTCTTCTTTTCTTAAACTTCAGGAGACAATTTCTGCCACTAAGAGGCCTCCCCTTCTGCTGGTTCTAGTGGCGTCTTCCCCGCTTCTTGCTTTACTGCTTTCAGTGGCAGTGCCAGATTCCACATCAGACTGGTGACACTCTGTTGTTTCTTTAAGCTTTATTTTACTCTGGAATCCTTGCAGCCTCCCCTGCGGCCTGCGTCCAAAGCCACCCCACCATTCATCCTCCATTTATGACAGCCACAGTGACTAAAAACGTCAGCTTTTTTTTTCTGGCTGTTGGCCCAGTACAGCCCTCGGCTTCAAGACGCCAGATGAGCTGTTCGGAACATGGTAGCAGGAAAGTGAGAAGCAAACTCCTACTGAGACTGCGTCTCAGGCACCACAGTCATGGGAAGGGTATCCCAACACTTACGTGACAGTCTACGGAGAGAAACAATTTGCAAGCACCTCCTCGTCCAAAGACAGGCATGAATACCAAAAGCAGGGGCCACCACTGACTTCACCAGAAAAGTCTTACAGTATTAGGAAGATGCTCAGGATGACAGAGTGTCATCCTTAGCATCCACATTTTTCTTTGAAAGATGAATTTTATTATTTGGAACAAATGATGTGCATTGTTTTCCTTGAATGACAGGCTGGTCTGTTCATTTATGAAAAAAAGCTTTGCCAAATGCCTGAGTGTAAACAACCCTAGTTCATTCACTTGTATTTCCTGTAAAAATGGTGCTGCATGGGGAAAGCAATTAGTTTAGTCCTCAACTTAGCAACTGGACAAGTGATTTTTCTCCAGGAAACCCATCCATTGGGGGCTATAGAATCGCTTTCTGTGGACTTCCCTTTTTGCCCTACAAAATACGAAGCAGTGAATCAGGGGCTGAGGTACAATCCTAGTAATTTTTACTGTTTCATCAAGGATACAATTAAGTAAAGCAGGCATTTAAAAGAAATGGGATGTGGTATTTTTACACAATGGAGTAGTACTCAATTATAAAGAAGGATAAACTTGAGTCATTTCTAGGAAAATGGATGCACCATGAGACCATAATGTTAAGTGATACAAATCAGACACACAAGCTTAAATATCACATGGATTCTCTTATATGAGAAACTCAAAGTAAAAATAAATTACAAATCAAAATAAAAGATAGGTAATAAGAAACAGGGAGATAGGTCTTTTGTAAAGGGGAAGGGGCCAGGAGATAGAGGGAAGGGAAAGGAGAGGAAGACAAGGAGATGTAAAAAAAATTAAGGTGTGTATGTGCACGCACCAACTCCCTACAAGGAATGTGATCACTGGGTACTACAAATATGCACTAGTAAAAATGAAAAAATAAAATAAAAGGAGCTAAGGATGTATAAATAAGTAGACAGGTAGAGAGGCAGAGAGATAGACAGGAAGCGGGACTATGTGGCCATGCAAGACACAATGACTCTGGTGCAGTGTGCGGCCACCACCACAGCTCTGGTGAGGTGCCAGCAATGTCACCTTCTCCGCACAGGAAGAGCACTTCCTGTCTCCCTGTACCTGAGCTTTGACCCTGCACACCTGTTGAAAGGGGATGGGGACTACAGAGTCTGTGGCCCACATGCCAAGGACTACTGATATCAAAGAGCAAGTGGATAAATAATGGACAAACAAAACCCTGGAAGATAAACAGGAAAGAAATTCAGTTAATGAGATTATAAAATTAGAAATCCAGAAGAAATCAGGTTAGTGCCGTCTATTACACTGAATGCTGAAATCATCTATACAATAAGGGTACCTGAGAATACAGATGAAAGAGCTATACAGGATCTCCCATTTCTAGCCGGAAAGACTTCCTCTACATCTCAGAAGAAATTATAAACCACAGATTTGACATATAAAAAATGCACTTCCGGGCGTTCCCCCTTCTATTTCAATCCAACTTTCCCGAGATGTTTAAACTCCAAGTCCCATTTCTAACGACCAGCCTGATGCAGCAGTGGACAGTATTACGACACAAAATGATTTCACTTGATCTTAGCCAAAAGGCTGAAAGCGATACAAAATGATTTCAAAAACCCTATTCAAATGCCGATCTTTACACTAGTCCAAAACGTCACCCAGAATGTCCCAGGTTACATCACTTCCCCTGTTGTGTTACGCTGCTGGGTGCTGCTCAGTTGTGGGAAACATCGCCCAGTAACAGGGGTGCTGAGGAAATAACATTCTGGAGTCTCCTTAAGGTTTCCAACCTCTCATTCCTCTACAGCCCACAGAATTCTCTGCTGTTCTTAGAAGAATTTGCTCAACATCTAACAACCTTGTCATCACCAAAGGTCAGACATTTGGGGCCTAAGTTGAGTAAAGCGCCGTGCATCAATTCAGTGGGATACAGATGTCCCTTAGCATCACGGGGGATGGCTTCCAGTGTGCTGCAGATGCCAAGACCTGCCAATGTTCAAGTCCCTTATAAAATGCCACAGCATTATGCACAGTCTACCCACATCCTTTGTATACTTTTAACTCATACCTAGAACACTTGTACTACCTAATGCAATGCAGATACCACACACATTGTGGTTACACTGTGTTGCTCGGGGAATAAGGACCAAAAAAAAGTCTACAAATTTGTAACAATGTTTGTCCATTTGAATGTTTTCAATTTGCAGTTGGTTGAATCCACAGATGAGGTACCTGAGGATGCAGAGGGCCGGCTGTACCGTAAAGCCCTAGTTTTAGAAGACTATGGAGCTCTGCAATGCAATACAGTAAGTTTTAGCAACTGTACTGCAGTATAATTCCAGCTACATAACAATGTATTGTACTATGTGTTTGTGCATGCAGAGAAATATACGAAAAATATTATGAAGTGTGGAATTACATATTTTTCCTCCCTTATGCATTATGTGTGTTCTCAATTTTATTTAACTAGTATCATTTTAATGATTAAATTCATTGTATGCATGAAGGTGATTTTTTTAAAACTATGATTGTACTACGTTTAAGCAGTAGGACAATCTGCAGCGGAATATATTCCAAGAAGCCATAAAACAACATCTCACTATACTCAGAAGGTGAGAATTTTATAAAGGTAAATTTTTCCAAATTGTAGTTGCTTCTTTTAAAAAGGCACATGATCATCTCAATAGATGCAGAAAAAGCATCTGACAAAATCCAACACCCATTCATAATAAAAACATTACAGAAATTAGGAATAGATGGTGTATAACTAAATCTGATAAAAGCCATATATGACAACCAACGGCCAACATCACAGTAAATGGTCAGAAACTGGAAGCTCTCACACTAAAATCTGGAACAAGACAAGGTTGCCCATTATCGCCACTATTATTCAACACAGTTCTAGAAACATTAGCCTGAGCAATTAGACAAGAGAAAGAAATAAAAGGAATAAAGATAGGAAAGGAAGAAGTTAAACTATCGTTATTTGCGGATGACATGATACTCTACATAGAATACCAAAAACTCCACCAAAAAATTTCTAGATTTAATAACGAAATTCAGTTCCATTGCCGGATACAAGTCAACACCCAAAAGTCAATAGCATTCCTATACACAAACAATACACCCACCGAAAAAGAAATAACAAAAGATATAACTTTCACAATTGCACACAAAAAAATAAAATAGGAATCTATCTAACAAAGGAAGTAAAAGATCTTTACATTGAAAACTACAGCACTCTAAAAAAGGAAATTGAAAAAGATATCAAAAAATGGAAAGACATCCCATGTTCCTGGGTAGGAAGAACCAACATAGTGAAAATGGCTATACTTCCTAAACTACTATAAAGATTTAATGCAATTCCAATTAAAATACTACTAACATACTTTAAATAATTAGAAAGGACAATCATGAATTTCATCTGGAACCACAAGAGACCAAGAATAGCAAAAACAATCCTAAGCAACAGGGGAAAGGTAGGGGGCTTCACAGTCTCCGACCTAAAACTATACTATAAAGCTACAGTGATAAAAACAGCATGGTACTGGCAAAAAGACAGACCTGAGGATCAATGGAATCAACTGGAGGATACAGAAACAACCCCAAACACACTCAAATACCTCATATTCGACAAAGGAGCCCAACACCCTCACTGGAAGAAAGATAGCCTCTTTAACAAATGGTGCTGGAAAAATTGGCTTGCTACATGCCAAAAATTAAAACTAGATACATGTCTCTCACCATGTACTAAACTAAAATTGAAGTAGGTCAAAGATCTAAACATTAAAACAGAAACACTAAATTTACTGGAGAATAGAATAGGAAGAACCCTCGAAGACATAGGGGTAGAGAAAAAATTTATGAACAGAACCCAGACTGCACGGGAAACAATACAAAGAATCAGTGCTTGGGACCACATGCTATTAAAAAGCTTTTGCACAGCAAAAGAAATCACCAATACAACAGGGCGAAAACCCACAGACTGGGAAAAAATTTTTGCTAGCTATCCATCAGACAAAGGTCTAACATCTAGAATATACAAAGAACTCAAAAAAAATCAAACCTCCCAAATTTAAAGACCCAATCCAAAAATGGGCAACTGAAATGAATAAACATTTCTCAGATGAAGAAATAAAAATGGCAGATAAATATATGAAAAAGTGTTCAACATGACTAGTCATTCGAGAGATGCAAATCAAAACAACATTAAGATTCCATCTCACTCTAGAAAGAACCACGTTTATGAAAAAATCAACCATCAACAAATGCTGGCTCGGCTATGGGGAAAAAGGAACCCCTCCACTGTTGGTGGGAATGTAGACTTGTCCAGCCACTGTGGAAATCAATATGGAGATTCTTCAAAAAACTACAACTAGAGATTCCATTTGACCCAGCTATTTTCCTACTGGGGATCTTCCCAGAAGAATTAAAATCGTCATACCACAGGGATATATGCACAACCATGTTTACAGCAACACAATTTGTAATAGCTAAGTCTTGGAAACAGCCTAAATGCCCAACAACCAATGAATGACTAAAGAAGATGTGGTTTTTCTACACAATGGAGTACTACACCGCTATAAAAAAGGATAGTCATTTGTATGTAAATGGATGTTCCTTGAGAACATACTATTGAGTGAAATAAATCACACACTCATGAGTACATATCAAATTGTTTCTCTAAGAAAACATAACTGTAAATAAGGACAAAGAAGAGTAATAGATATATAAAAGGACGATAATATACAAAGGAGAGGAGTACTAGAAAGAGAGAAGGGGGAAAAGCAGGAAGGGAAAAAAGGAAAGAAAAAGGAAGGGGAAATCATGGAGAAATATGAATAAACCTGCTGTAAATAGGGATGGAGGGAACAGAGGGGAGGGGTGGGGAAGAGGGGGGAGAACCAAGATGTATCATGTACAGGTACAAAATAAATGTGATGAATGTGATCATTATATGTACAATGTACCAATACATGTTCTTGGTTAAAAATAAAAAAAAATAAATAAAGGCATTAAATTACCTTCATTCACCAAGTATGTTTAAGGAATCTTCAATTAACACTTGAACAGAAACACAGAAAAGAGAGGAAAGCAGGGTGGAAGAAAAGAATGTTTTAATGTATACCATGTATCTCGTATTTTCAGATTCATATTTCTCATCTACTCTTTAATAAGTAGGGAACATTATCCTTGTGAAAAAAAAAAGAACATTAAGAAGAGACAAAGAACATCAAGATGGTTAAATTCTAGTATCTTTCAGAGCCTATTTTTAGGGTTATCTATTTTTTTCCTTATGTAAAAGTCAGCTTTTTCCATTTAATAGATGTTTTCCTATTTAAAGCTGATAACTAATCTTGAGACTTCATTTATCTTAATGTTGATATTTTGTATGAAGTTTCCAAGGAACTTGTCTTTAGCTTTTTTAAAATGTCTTGTTTTCTCTAGAACATTATAAAGTACCTACTGTGTTTTACAAAAATTAGCACATTTAAGCCAAAAAGGTGATACTTTATTGATTCCCTGTTTCTGAGAATCAACACCTATGACCTGATTGTTAAATTTGGGTGGAGTTTTAGGAGGTCCTTAAGTAACAAAGTTTGCTTTAATTTTGGCCCTTCTAATCATTCACATAGACTGCAAGAAATACAAGTCTTTCTTAATGTTATGGCTTCAGCAAACCAAAAGCTAGCCAGTGGGAGGACAGCACAACCTTTTGGGGGCTCCTGGGATCCTCACTAATCTCTCTCGTGACTGGTAGTGGTCTCACTGGGTTTGCAGTCCAGTCTCACTAACTTATTTCTGGCTGAATGAAATTAGACTCCACTATGAAAAGACTTGAACAGAAATACAGAAAAGAGAATTGTGAATTCCATTCAGTAATCAAAAGGGAATTGTGAACTCCATTCAGTGGTGAGCAACTCGATCACCCAGGCAATGTCTGGCACACACAATGGACCGTGCGGTATGATCAGGACAGTGCAGCAGGGCCTTGGAAATTAACTATACACTAGGATTAAGTTTTTCCATAATCCTAAAATGGCTGAGGAATAACATTTTTTTTTCATTTCTATGTGCACAATTTTAGAGATATTGTGTGCATTCTCCATTCTAATTTAAACCACCGGGAAGGAATAAATAATGAAGGACTGACATATTTATTTTGCATCTACTAAGCTTATCCATTAAAATAGATTTATCTGCCCCATTTCCCTTAAATTGCAATCATGCCCTCGTTTTACAGCAATTTTGTGTATTTTGTGAAATTACATCCCCAGAAGCATAGCAGGCCTCGGGGGCTGCATCACTCCGCCCGGTCAGCAGCGGGACAGCCTGGCCATTTTTTCTAGGTGTGAGTGCAACATTATCTGTATCCCAAACTCGATGAAATAGAATTTACCCACTTGGTAGTCACAGATGTAATGTTATGCACATATGTGGCTCGCTCAAAGATCCCTTTGTAAAATGAGTTTCTCGATGTTCAGTTTCTTAAAATGCAGATGAAATCCGTTCTTGCCTCACAGCTACCTTTTACAGCAATTTTGCTACCTTCGCTCAATTTGGAGTTGGATGAATGACTGTTTGCTATGGATTCTGAATCGGAGAGGTTTATTTTTAAATACAATCTTAAGTATGTGCAAAACATGGGAACTTTTAAAAGACTCATCCTCTGTTTGGTCATCATCTTTTCAGGCTCGTTTTCCATATGCCATGCATAATGTTTCCTAAGAATTTATAACCCGGGCTTTCAATTCTTACCCCTTGAGTCTCCATTATTTACTAGCAAATCCAATGGCTCCGACTTAAGAAAAAATACTATTTAATTTTTCAAGAAAGTTGTGTTAAATACTTTTAAAATTTTGCTTTTTCTTAAATTAGAAGAGTATATTATTGCTGTAAACAATCAAAACAACCATACTGTATATGGAAATTCACACGTCTGCCCCTAGAGCAGTAAACACTCAAGTATCCTTAAATATCTTTTTGGAGATTTTTTTACATTTTTAAAACTTACATATGTAAGGAAAATCATGAATTGACTACATATGTGAATCATATTGTGCAGCTCGTTTGTTCTCACTGGACAAAGCTCTCTTCCTAGCAGTATATACACAGAACTTGACTCTTAGAACCACAGCACTGGCCTCCCCCACGGGAATGGCTTTAACTGTTCTCCACTGATGGATATTTGTCTTTAATAGTATTAAACTTAGTAATATTAAAATGTTTCAATAAACTGATTTATGTGGTATAGGGCCTAGAAATGGAGTTAGTTTTGGCAGGTACTACTGAACCGCCTTTCAAAAGGCTGAACTCCAGTCTCCCCGAAACTCACCCCAGCACTCTACTCCCCAAGCCCTTACCAGCATGAGGTATTTTTGATATTTTCAAATTTTTGCTACTTGGTTAATAAGTTTAACTGTTAAGCTTCACATTTCCATGCTTTTACTGGCATTAAAGGTAGTAATCCATAACCAGCATGAAATATTCTTTATCTAACTGAATGCTTTTTATCTTGAATCCCTCTTTTTTCCTGTTATCCCTCTTTTTTCCTATTCCTTTATTTTCAACATTCGTGTATTTTATAAAGCTAATATAACTGAACTTTGCCTTTCTGTATAACTTATGAGACAATAAATCTACATTTATCATGAACGTTGGAGTGTTTGATCTTTTTCCTGGCCTTAAATTTTCCCTTTCTTAAGATTTTATTCATTTCCCTTCACTATTTATAAAAATCTTTTTTCTCTTTCACTGAATTGGCTTTTTAAAAATTTCTTCCTCATGATTTGGAGGTTATATCCTATTTCGGACCCATGTTCTATTTCTATTTTACTAACACTTCCACCTAGACTTCGACAGACGTATTTAAATATAAATACATGCATACATATGCAGGTGAGTTTCACTTTGCTCTTAATTTCAATGAAATACACACACATTTATATATTACATATGAATATTTGGACATTTAATCAGTACTGACAGAAAAGTAATTTTTAATCTAAAGGAGGGGTTTCACGTGAAACAGTGCAAGATCACTTGCTAATATTCAGTCATCTTCCCCAAGGATTAAACAAAACTGGAAATCGTGTCCCTAAAATTGTTGATCTTGAAATTTGGAATGCATAGTTTGTATCTAACACTTCTCAGAGAAAATTTATATCAATGATAGCATTAACCATTTTTATTTTTAGCTATTTTTATTCCTCAATATATAAAAACTGCTTGTAAATTATAGATAAAATACTTTTTACGTCACAACCACAAGGCCCTGAGTTTGACCCTCAGCACCAAAAAAAAAAAAAAAACTTTTAAACTTCCTCTGAAAATCCTGTCTGTAGTATCAATTCACATACGATTTCAGATGAGAGAATGAGCCAGGGTTACATCAAAATGCATGATGCTGAAGGCTGTTTTTAAAGATCAGCACTGAAATTCTTAACAATACTGGGGCAAGAAGATGTGAGGCCATTAAAACAACAGAACTGAGATCGTCTGCATGAAGCTCATGGATTCCAGAAGCCAGATTCTCAATTTACACCTTAATGGTATAAAATTATTTTCCAGTTCAAAATGCTGCTTGCAAATCTACAGCAGGGTTAAGGAAAACAACCTCCCTTAGCTAGAAACACAGCTGATATTCTAGACCTGCTCTATCCAACAAGGTGGCCCGCAGTCCACTGAGTACTTGACATGATATATCTTCAACCTGAAATGACTGCAAGTGTATGTGATTCAACTGCTGGCTTTCCAAAACTTGGGATGGAAAAAAAGAATATAAACTGTCTCATCGGCAGTCCTTAAACTGAGTACTTGTTGAAATGATATTAAGAGGCTATTAATTTCACCCAATTCTTTGGATTTTTCACTGCCACTACTGGAACATTTTCAATTACACGTGTGCCACATCATATATCTATTGAGTGAATGAATCTCTTCTCAATGTTCTTGGACCCACTCAAGAGAGGAAAGGCTGTTAGAAGTAGTGACTACCATGAAAACACCATTTCCCATGATCTGCTGACATGTAGGGAGGGTGACAATTCTGGGTAGAGATCTCTGACCCTTACAAACAGACACACACACACACAGATTCTGCTCCATTTAGAGTTGGCATGGGTTGGTTGGTTACCATTTTCTTGGAATGCCAATTATTCTATTTTTGCCACCCTAACAAATTACTACAATTTAATATCTTAGAACAATACAAAATTATGATCTCAGTTTTCTGTTAAGTCAAGTCTGGTAGACTCAGTGGGTTCCTCTGGTCTGTCTCATGTAAGACTGGAACCAGTGTCAACCAGCCTGGTCTCTCATCTTCAGTCTCTGGACTTCCGTCCAGATTGGTGGCAGGTTTCTGTTCCATACACTGAAGGACTGAGGTCCATCTCTTTGCTGGATGTGTCCAGGACCGTGGTCAGCTCCTGAAGACCTCTCTCCAGTCCTGGCACATCGGGCTCCTACCTCCAGGCTGCAAGGGCGGTCACATCTTTCTCATACTTGGAATCTCTGACTTCCTCTTCTCTCTTCCTCTTCACCAACCAGGGAACATTCTCTGCTTTTACAGACTCATGCAATTAGATTGGGTCTAATAACCTAGGATAACCTCCCTGTCTTAAGGTCAATACTGCATCTGTAAAGTCCCTTCCTAGCAGAATCTAGATGAGTGTTTGATTAAGCAACCATGGGGTGGGAATCTTGGAGGAAGATGCTCAGGATTCTGCCTATCACATGTCCTATATGGGAAATGTGTTTGCTGTATTGTGGGAAAGTTAAGACCAGTGGGAGGAAGCACAGCAAAGAAAGAGAAGAGAAATGGTATTTGGCCTCCAGAAGGAATTTGGGTCTTTTCCTTTCCATGGGAAGCTACTGGAGGGCTTTTACACAGCGAAGGGATACAAACTAACTTGTACTTCAAAATGGATCAGCATGGTGAGTGAGGAAAGTTTCCTCCATGCTGTGTCTCTAGTTCCATCCAGCAGGGCCATGGACGGAAAAGTGGGTGTTGACCACGAGGTTGGCACAGTCTCCTCTGGGAGCCTGAGCCATGTCTGTGTGTCACGCAGAGAGGGAACCTCTCTTCAGACACCATGAGAAGGGTCTCAACCCATCAAAATGAGGTAAGAGGAAGCAGTTACAAAATAGACAGCAATGAGTAAGTGGATTTATCAGAGATGTGAGAATGATTCAACAAGTTCAAATCGAAAAATTTAACACATCACATCAACAAAATGAAAGTCAAAAATCGTGATTATCTCTGCGGATACAGAAAATTATTTGATAAAATTATTCTACATCCCTTCAAGATACAAACCCTGAACAAGTTAGGCATTGAAGGAACAAACTTCAATATGATAAAGATATGTATAAGCCTGATGGGCAACATTACAGTAAATGGAGAAAAGCTGAAAGCTTTCCTTTAAGATCTGTAGCCAGGCAAGGATGCCATTCTTACCACTCTATTCAACATAGTACTGTACCGAAGTCTTAGCCAGAGTAATTAGGCCAGGAAAAGAAATAAAAAGCATACAAATAGGAAGGGAAAAAGTCAAATTTTCCATTTGCATGATGACATTTTATATCTACAAAAACCTAAACCCTCCAATAAAGACCATTAGAACTAATTCAAAATTCACTAAAGCTGCAGGATACAAAATCAACATACAGGTGCTGGTGATTTAGCTCAGTGGTTAGAGTGCTTGCCTTGCAAGCACAAGGCCCTGAGTTTGGTTCTCAGCACACAAAAAAAATCAACATACAACAATCAGTAATGGGTTGCTGTGTGGCTAGCATGTATGAGGCCTTAGGTTAAATGCCCACTACTGCAAAAAAAATAAATAAAGCAAAAAACAAAGCTATTAACATTTTTATACACTAATGAGACTGCTGAGAGAGAAATCATGAAAAAATATCCCATTCACAACAGATACCCCCTCAAGAAAACGCTTAGGTATAAATTTCACCAAGGAAATAAAAAAGCTCTACGATGAAAATTACAAAACTGATGAAAGAAACACACAAAAAGAGAAAGATGTACCACGTTCATGGACTGGAAGAACTAGTACTGATAAATATCCATATTTCCCAAAGCTATTTACATGCTCAATGCAATCCCAATCAAAATATCAGTGACATTCTTCAAAGAACCAAAAGAAAAATCCTAAAATTCACATGGAAACACAATCTTAAAATTCAATCCTAAATTCGATTTAATCCTAATTCACTTCAATCTGGGAGAGCCATTTCACATGCTAACTGGAGACACAATGAGGAGAACCAACAAGACTTCTCTCTTGGACACACTCTACACTTAGTGGCCCAGTGGTTGGCGATCAAAAGAGCTGAAAGACAGGACTGGCGGAAACTGCAGTTTAAAAAACATGTTAAGAATGAATTACAGAGTTAAATAAATCCTAACACCTAGTAGGCAATTGCTGCTAAATCTACATAACTATGGTAACTGAAATACCCCAGAGGATGGGAGTGGTCTGTAAAGAGAATAAATATCAGTAAAGAAAAACTATGGAGAATTCCTTGACACCAATACCTAAGAATCGAAGGTTATAGTGTTTTTATACAGAAACAGAAAGGGACAAAGTATTGACTATTATGAGACATTTTAACAAGAAATTTGACATCCAAATTCTAGTAGAAGATAATTATGTATTAAAGGGGAAAACTAAAAGTTGGAACAATAAAGCCTTCAAGTCATATAAAAATAGAAGGTGGAGGCAGATCAAGAATAAAAGTTTAAACTAAACACACCCACAGAAAAAGTGTCTAAAATCATCTGTTAAAAGTGCCTTAAATTCCACTTCAAGTTCACAAGAGAAAACATTACAACTTGAATGTAACCTCGCTGAAACCAGGAATGTTTGTCTGTGCAGGTCACTGTCTTACCTTCAGCACCTGGAACACTGGCTGGCATTCGATACTGTTAAAGAATGAAAGCAGGAGAATGCTAACAAAAAGGAAAACTGCCTACTGCTTGGTGACTGTGTGGCACAGACAAATAGCCCCTTGATTTGGTGCAGAAGGAAATTCTGAACAGGTGCTATTTTCCAGTGGACAACTTAGAACACTTGCCAAAAGTTCAAAAATGTGCATACTCTTACTCCATGCATTTCACTCAAGAAATTCATATATACTTTTTAAAAGATCACTAAATGACATCCAATATATTTCTGTTTCCAATAAACAAAAGACAGCCTAACATCTCACCTTAAATGCCCTCCCCTAGAAGACTGAATTATTAAAGTCCATCCCATACAATGGACTCCTAGGCAACCATGTAAAGGGAAGACTCCTATAGGTGTCTACTAATGTGGAAGAAAACAATGAGGTACTTTGACAAAAAAGAGCAGGTGACAAGAGGATGCATAGCACAATCATTCTTCTGGTTAAAAATAAAAACCTTCCAACAGAATCTGTGCTGAACTGTGTCCCCAAAGCGGCAATATAACAGTGATTTTTATTCTCTTTTTATTTCTATTTTCTAAAGTTTCTACAATGAACATGTATTATTTGTAAAACCAAATGGCCCATTATAAAAGCCTGAAAACATTAATTTTAAGAGAGCAACATGACAGGCGGTAGTGTCAAATAAATTATTAATGGTAAACATCATAGAGCCCCTGAAAAAATACAACATTCTCTACCTTTCGGTTCTGTGGCTGTGTCTCTGGTACACTTGCTAATTCTTAATACGTATGTTTTAGTCTTGGTAAGAAAAGAAAACCACAAAATAGGTTACAAATCCGCAGAAGGAAGTAAAAACAAGCACTTTCACTCTAGGTCCTGGTGAAACCTTAAATCTAAACATGAGTGAGCAATGCATTTTGAAATGGAAACCATTATACTAGCCAACATTAAGAACCACGTGGCCTTCAGAACACCGTTTTTCAATAAAAGGTGACTAGAAATCAGATACATCCTCAAAAACGTAATCTTCAGATTAAAGTTTCAATTTGAGTTCACCATTTATCTTCAAAACAAAGACTTCTTAGAAATGAAACAAAAAGTCCACTCTCATTCTGTTTAAATAACATATCAGATAACAGGAATGGAAATCAATCATTCAATATAGGCAGTGCCACCCAGTTGTAAACTCTGAACTACTGTTATCTTACTTGATATACAGAATTTACAGTATGTTTCCAAACAATGCAATTCCCATATCCCTGGCTTCCTACGCTAGAAACAAACCAGTCTGTCCTACAAAGATACCATCTTTTAACGTCCAGTGTCCCACTCACTTTCCACAACCAAATGTTTTGTTCCAGTCTTCATACAGTTCTAAGTCTTTTGGAGATACACTAGGCCGCACAGTTCTAAAAGCATTTTCAAAGTCCACATACGCTATGGGCCGAACTTGATCTGGAGTGATGGTGGTGATGTCAGCAGTCTGCAAACTGCGAATAGGGCCAAGCGACGCCTCCCTGCAGAGCTGGGTCATATCTGCCCCAGAGAAGCCATCGGACCTCTGGACAACCTGACGGATTTCCTCCTCAGTGAGGTCACAATGCTCCTTGGACATCAGATTCATCACTATCTGCTTCCTGGCTGAAGCTTCCGGGAGAGGAATGTATAGCCTCTTCACCAATCTTCTCCGGGCAGCCTCGTCAATCTCTTGGGGGCGGTTTGTTGCTCCCACCACTAGAATTCGGTCTTCAGAAGATGTGGTTGCTCCATCCAACTGAACTAAAAATTCCGTTTTTATCCTCCTAGAGGATTCATGTTCACCATCTCCTCGCTGAGACAACAGGGAGTCAATTTCATCAATAAATATCACAGCTGGCTGTTGACACCTTGCAACAGCAAACAAAGCACGGACCATCTTTTCCCCTTCTCCTACCCATTTAGAGGTCAAGGATGAAGCTGAGATGCTGAAGAACGTCGCCCCAGACTGGCTCGCGATGCACTTGCCAATCAGAGTTTTACCAGTCCCAGGAGGACCGAAGAGCAGAACTCCTTTAGGGGGTCCCCGTAACCCAGTGAAGATGTCTGGTCTCATCATGGGCCACACCACAATTTCCTTTATGGTAGTTTTCGCAAATTCTACTCCTGCAATATCTTCCCAGTGTACTGGAGGTCCATGATCCATAATCTCACTCATAATAAGTTCAATCATCTTGGGCTCTAAGTTCTTCAGTCGCTCATCAACAGGATGGGCTGGTTCTGTCCGTGCCGCCCCATAAGGCTTGTACTGCACCCCTCCGTTCTGCTCTGCCCCCTCTTGCTTAGGCACAGGAGGAATAAACTTTCCAAATATCCCTCGCGATCTACCAGCTCCCAGAGACTTTTTTACACCTCCATATGAGGACCCTGGTACGCGCTGGGGTTGGTGGCCTTTTTTTTGCTGGTCTACCCATAATTGTTCCTTTGCAGTTTTAAAAGTGGGCAGATTACTCTCCTCCCTTGGGCCATCATCTTCTGTTTTACTAAAAGCTTTATTCAGTACTGGATTGGAAAGAGCATCGATGGTGACAGAACTATAAAAAGCCTTCCTTGCCCGTGGATTTTCACAGCCAGAAGGAAAAGAAGACTGGTTTGATGAGAACATTTGCAGTCCTGTGTTGGCTTTAGGAGAGCTGTGACTTTCCTCTTTGACATTCCCAAATAATGGTGTGGCGTGGAGTTTGGCTGTGGCTGACTCACCTAAAGACCTGGAGGGCGTGGGACAGATCTCAGCAGTGTCAGTTACCATAAGTGGCTGGACACTCTGAGGACACCTCCAGGGGTTGCTGCCTAGGATGTCTCGGGTCCTACCTGTGTCAGGAACTGAGTGGGGCAGTAGATCACCATCTCCAGCACCTCGAGGAACACCAGAGTCAGGAAGATCAAAAACAGAGGCCTCCTTCCAGATTACTACTGATGCATTAGCAGGTTCCAGCAGAGAGTCTCTGAATTTTCTGCCAGCCTGCATCATCTCCTGTACATTACTCATCTTGAAAACACTGTTCATGGACAACCCAGACTGCCACTTGTTACTGTCAGTCTGCTGAGATCTTGTCAATGCTAAAATGTTTTCTGCATAGTTATTCAAGCCAGTTTCCACATTGTCAGAATCAACAATTGCAGAGTATTTCTCCGCATATCTTTTGAACAGTTTGGTAGCACAGACCTGAGAGATCTCCAAGTTCGCCCAGGCATACTGAACACGTAATATCTGTGCACGGTACGCATCCACCTTCTGTCCTGGTGTACACGTGCCAGATGTGATTGCAAAGTAGTTCTTCTGCCACTCGCTCAGGTGCACGGACCGAGAGCGGGGGGCCTGCATGTTAGAGGTTCTACAATGGAGGACAAAAAGAAAGACATCAGTCGTGAGAAGGAAACAAAGACATAATGGTTCCAACATAGCTCAAAATCTCTGGTAAAGAAAATATAGCGGAGTTTTTACTTACAAGGTTTATTTATAAGCAGAGATTACTTATAAGAGAAATATCAAGTAAATAATAGACTTACAGTACTCAAGATATAAAGATATATTTTAATTCAGTATTTATTGATAATTTGTAAAGTAGAAAGATTTGCAGTCTATGAATAGACACCACCTTTAACAAAATTTTGAGCAAGAAAGATACTGAAAGGTGCAACATCAAGAATTCAGAAGTAAGAAGATGCATACTACTGTAAGTACTATTCAACATTTTTCTAGATGTTCTGGTCAACAAAATAAGAAAAAGAAACAGGTTAAAACACTGAAAACAACTACTATTAGATTACATGAATGTCAGTGTAACAAAACCAAGAGAATTAATAAATGATAAGTCATACAATATTCACCAAGATATATGGATATAAAGTCATTATGTAAAAACATTTTCTTCAACCTCAGTCCCCCGCCCTGGGAATTTTTTTTTTTAATTCAAAATACACCATGCTCACAGTAACACTAAAGACCTTAACATACCCAAAGAAATGGAAATCCTGCAACGTGAGCTCTCAAAATATAAAGATATATTGACATAACATCATCAAGATTAAAGATTTGTCTTAATAGTGATTTTTATGAGCTAAACTATTTTAGTTATATAGTAATTTTCCCTGCAGAGAAAACATTCATAATGTTTAAACAGAAAGGATTTAAAATTAATCACCAAAAGAAAGGCACTATGGAAGAAGAGTGGAACTACCAATACACAAACCAGGAGCTTAT
This sequence comes from Hystrix cristata, assembly GCA_004026905.1. Lineage (NCBI taxonomy): Eukaryota > Metazoa > Chordata > Mammalia > Rodentia > Hystricidae > Hystrix > Hystrix cristata. The sequence goes on along the minus strand of PVJO010003109.1, from coordinate 2,195 downwards.
GTCTGCTGTCGCTAAGAAAAATTAGATGAAAGATCCTAAACAAGACTTTTACTCTGGGCCTTTGGTTTGCTTATCTGTCAAGTGAAGCAGCAGCATTATGAGAATCAAGTCAGGTCATGAATATGAAAATAATCTGAAAACTACTAATGTTCCCAGTGTACAAATGCAGAAACTGAGGCTGAATTGAGGAACCTACCAGAAATCACACAGCCCATTATGAATGGAGCCAGAAGTCAAACATACAGGTTCATCCCAAGTACTGTACATTCCACCAGGTACCAGATGTTCCCTGATGCTGTTACCAAAGGTCACGGATTAAACTGCACGCATCACAAATACGAGCTACATTATATTTAATGTTTTTAATGTCTTATTCATGAATAAGAACCTAAGATAGTAAGCCACAGAATATCTTGCAATTTCCCAATTTCACACAACATATTAGAATGTGCAATTGTTATGACACATGAAATAGCAAAAGCCAAATACCCTATTAGTAAAGTGCTTTTACTTTAGTAAAAGGCGAAAGATTTATACGATCTGAAGAGAAACCAGAGTATGTGCTTTTACTTTAGGTTTCTCTCTCAAGTTATTTGCATAAGCCTGTTCCTATGTTTTAACAATCATGAACATATCATATTGGATGTGTAGAATCTATGTATGTATTCACAAGAAAAATGTATAAGTTTCTTCAGAGTACTGCAATGAAATAAAATGTAAGAACTTGTGTATTTTAAGTTTACCTTTCAAATTACCTAGAAACATCAAATTGTTTTCATGCAAGAGTCACGTTTAATACAGCTTTGTATTTCCAACAATGCCTTGCAGAGAATTTGTCACAAGAAGGGTTTCATAAAACTGTTAATAAAAATAAGCTCAACATCCAGTGAGACTATCATTTGTTTAGAGCTATAAAGCTGAACAGAGTCAAAACTTAGATAAGCAGTTCATCCTGCTTCCCACTGTACCATTTTAACTCTTAATATCCTTTATACAATACTGAAAACCAGAAAGTGAAAGATAGGTGACTTCAAAATATTCATCAAAACTCTCAAAATTACTATAAGCATCCTCTTCCTCTCTGTGGTTTCATTCTAGCTTATCATCTACAATCCTTGATTTTCTCCAACAACTCAAAGATCTAGTCACCACTCCCAGGAACTCTCCACTCTCCCTTCCACTGTCACCTGTTTCAATATTCATCTCCCAAGTCTTACGTCTTCCTTTCAATTCAATCACTTATCCAACGACTATGTATATGGAGAGACAAAAACTGGCCATCACTGCTCAATGACACATCTGTTAATATGTTTACCATTTCCAAGTAGACTTAATCTTTCTGGTCTAAAAATTATAGTTAATAAGCACTGACATAAAACTGCACTTCTATCTTTATTTTCATAACTTTCTGATTATTTCAAGAATATAGTTGGCTTCCTATCTGGATTGTTGGAAGCGGGAACTATTTTCTATTACATTTACACTCTCTCAGAGCCTATACGTGGTCTCCATTAAAACGACACCTATTTAAAAACTGACAAGGATCCTACCACGTACCAGGAACTACTGCCCATAGGACAGCAGCGCAAAAATTCACAGCACAGGGTCTGCGGCCAGGCTGTCTGTGCTCTGATACTGACCCTACTCCCCTGCCAGCAGTGACTCTAGACAGATCTCTCAGTCGTGTCTGTTTTCACCTGTAAAGAAGTGAAGTAAGACTGCTTAGTGGAAAAGAACTCCCAATTCTGCAAAGTTCCCGCACTGAGAAATACTGCCTACTGTCTATTACTCCGCACAAAGAGCCCTCGGAGGAAGTTACATTTCTTTCTCATCACAAAAGTTCATAGCTTGCCTCAGACCACAGGGACTGTGCACCACCACTGAGGGCACAACACAGCCCTGACCGACTTAGCACGAGCAGGCGCCCCTTATCCAAAGTGCCTGGGAACAGAAGTGCTTCGGGTTTCCGAATATTTGCACGATTAGCTTAGGAAGGGGACTCGAGTCTAAACATGAAATTCGTATGTCACAAACCATAAATACATGGTCCTTTAGGTTAATTTTCAGCGTCACACTGAGAAGCACAGGAAATGCACCAGGGAACGGCCCGGCCCGAGTCTTCAGTGACTGGCAGACACAGACCCATCCGCCCAGCCCCGGTTTTCCCGCGAGTGCCGAGCCCGCCCCACGCCCCC